>PVKH010011989.1:0-17498 GCA_004027955.1 Chaetophractus vellerosus | reverse complement strand
AATGTGTGTAACTATCGGAGGCGTTATGCCACACTTAGGGATGTGCATGTGGGGGGTTGTGGGAGTGGTGGGGGGGTTGGCGTATGGGTACTCCTGGAATCTCTGTGTAACATTTGTGTAATCAATGTATCCTAAAAATATATATAGATATATAAAAAATAAATAAAAAATTAATTAAAAAAAAAAAAGCAAACAATATTACCATGTGACAGAGGCAGAGACACTTCCCCAAACCAAGGAACCCCACGATTCCTGAAGCCAGCACTGGACTCCTGGAGAAAGTATGGGCTGTCCAGACCTCATTGTTGGACCTTCAGCTTCCAAATTGTGAGCCAATAAAAAACCTGCTGTTTAAGCCAACCAGTGTGTGGCATTTGTCAAAGGGTATTTTTGTTTCTAGGTCCTCTCAGGTGAGAAAACAAAGAAATGTATGTGTGTATACAAATTCAAGTATATATACATATCTGTTCATATTTCTACATGCAGCCATTTTTACCTAATTTGACTTCATACTGATATCTCCAAGTCTAATCAAGGACCACGTTACCATGGGTAATTCTAGCCTTTTGATGATCTGCAACCTGCCACTCCCAGAGTGAAAGTGCATAGAAGACAGATTTCATCAGAGGTAAAATCTCTCCCTCCAAGAACACTGTGAGAGAAGTTTCTTGAAGCAAACTCCATCAAGTGATAACATCCTTTCTCCCTGTCTTCTCAAGTCCTTATAGTCAGTGGCACAAATAAAAATGTTTTATAACAACATTAATTATTGTCTTGTCCTGTTAACTCATCAATTTTCTGGAGTTTGGTTTATCTTTACAAGCAGAATGCTGTATCCTTAACTTAGATGTCACCAAATGTGGTTAGTAACAGCAACAGAAGAAAACTAGGCAAAACTTTATTGATTTCATTGAAAACATCTTTAGCACACTAATAAAGCAAATTCGAGCTAAGTTATATAAAATTTATTTCAATGCTTCATATTTTTGGCCGATTTGAATTAATTTTACTTATGTTATATAGGGTTTTACAGAGGAAGAAAGCTCTATAGCTATATGTTGTTATACCAAAATAACTGAAACTATACTTCATTCATTCATTCATTCATTCAAGAAGATTTTCTGAGCTTTTATGTAACACATAATCTCATCATAAAGACAGTCATGGCAAGATTAAAAAGTCATAAAATATAAAGTGTTTATGATAAAAATAAATAAACAAGTCAATATACCATCATGGATAAGAATATTGTCTCTACAGACACACTCTGTGTTCAAATTGCAGCTCTATCACTGATCTAATTAAGCAATTTTGGAAAAACTTTATCTGAAAAAATGTGGATGTCTTACTTTGCCAAATGGTGCTAATGCAAAATACCAAAAATGGACTGGCTTTTATAATGGGAAATTTATTAGGGGTAAAAGCTTACAGCTCTAAGTCTGTGGACATGTCAAATCAAGGCACTATCAGAGACAAGTGAGCTACTGGTGATCCTGGAATCCTTCCATGTGGTGAGGCAAGATGGCAGCTGATCTCAGCCAAGGCCCCTTCTTATCTCTCAAGGCTCACCATCTGTAAGAGCTCAGCTGTGGGCGACCAGGTATATGGCTGCCTCTTCAGCCATGAGTTGTCCATGGACCCAGCTTCTTAGAAGCTTCATGCCTCAGCTTCGTCTGCTATTGATCCTTGAGTCCTGTTTCTCACGTGGCCAGGTTCAAAAGTGTCTTCTTTCTCTCTGTGTCTCCATTTATATATGGCTCCAATAAGAAGGCAGACACTCAACCTGAGTCACACCTCACTGATGTAGTACAATCAAAATCAATGTAATCAAGCAATCTAATCAAGGTCCCCTAACTGAATCTAATGTGATTAAAGGGTCTCACACCCTCTGGAATGGATTAGTCCAAAAACATCATCTTTTTATTGGGATTCACCAAATTCAAACTGTCACAGTGGGTAATCACTGTACTTACCATATTGAGTTCTTGCTGAATGGAGAATTCTAGGTAGATGGTTTTTTTTTTTCTTTTTACTGATTTTTTGTTTTCAATACTTTAAATATTTCACTCCACTCTCTTCTCTCTTGCACGGTTTCTCACACAAAGTCTGCTGCAATTTTGATACACAATCCTGTATTTTCCCCCTTCTAGCTTCTTTCAATAAAGCTCTTCAAATAGAGATACTTTTATTTCTTCTCTTCCAATCTGTTTATGCCTTTTCCCCTTTTCTTGTAATATTGTACTAGTAGGATTTCTAGCATGATGTTGAACAGTAGTGGTGACGGTGTACATTCTTGCCTTCTTAACTTGAAGGAAAAGCATCCAGTCTTTCATCACTAAGATGTTTGCTGTAGGTTTTGCGTAGACATTCATTCTCAAATTGAAGAACATCACCTCTAGTCGTCACTTGCAGAGAGATTTTCATTATTAATAAGTGTTGGATTTTGCCAAATGCTTTTTCGATGTCAAATGAGATGACCATATGCTTTTATTTTCCTGTAGCCTGCTGGTATTGAATTACATTGATTAATTTCAAATGTTGTACCAGCCTTGCATAACTGGAAATGGTTGCAGTGTAATATTCAGCCTATAGATTTTAGGTTTTGATTTGCCAATATTTTGAGGATTTTTCATCTATGTTCATGAGAGATAGTGTCTACCATTTTCATTTCTATGATGTATTTATTGGTTTGGTATTAGGGTAATGCTAGCTTCATGAGTGAAGCAGGACGTATTTTCCTTACTCTTTTTGAAAGGGATTTTGGAGACCTGGCATTGTTATTACTCTTATTTTGTTAATGTTTGCTAGAAGTAATCAATGAAGGCATCTGGACACAATTATTTTCTTTTTTGGAAAACTATTAATTAATGATTCAATTTATTTACTAGATAGGGCTCCTAGTTTATACTTTGAGATCAAGAAATTGGTACATTTCATCTAAGTAACCAAACTTGTGTTTAGAAATGCTCATAGTAGTTCTTTATTATCCTTCTAATGTCCATGGGAAAAGTAAAGCTGACACCACTTTCTTATGTGATATTGGTAATTCGTGTCTTGGTTGTTTTTTTTGTTTTGTTTTGTTTTTGTTTTTAATTCTAGTTATTCTGACTAGAACTTTAACAATTTTATTGATCTTTTCAAAGAAATAGTTTTTTTGTTTCCCTGAATACTTAGTTGTTTTCTTGTTTTCAATATTACTGATCTCTGCTCCAATTTTAATTATTTATGTTTTCTTCTTGTTTTAGACTTAAATTTATCTTTTTTTCTGTCTATGTTACTAAGTGGACATTTAGGTTACTAATTTTAAATCTTTCTTCTTTCTAATGTATGAATTTAGTTATAAAATATCATTCTAAGTGTTTATTTTGCTGCATCCCACAAATTTTGGTAGATTGTATTATCATTTTCATTTAGTTGAAAAAATTGTTACATTTTCTAGGAACTTCTATGAAACATGGGTTATTTACATGTTAGATATTTAATTTGCAAATAATTGGGTATATTCTGCTGTCTTTCAATTTTTTATTTCTAGTTTAATTTCATTTGATCTGAAAGCATACTTTGTATAGTTTCTATTTTTTATTTGTAAGGTTATTTCTTGGTGAATGTTCCATGTGAGCTTGAAATGAATCCGTTCTCTGCTGTTGTTTAATGGACTATTCCATAAATTTCAATTAGGTCAAGATGATTGATAGTGCTGCTCAGATCACTTACACTTATATCCTTACTGTTTGTCTGTCTGTCGGATAGGGGTAATGAAGTCTCAGAATATAATAGTAGATTTGTCTATTTCTCCTTGCAGTTCTATCAATTTTGCCTCATGTATTTTGACACACCCCCATTGTTATTTCCTGACACATTTAAGATTGTCATGTTCCATTTGAGAACTGACACATTCATCATTATATAATACCCCTCTATCCCTGATAATCATCCTCTTTTTTGAAGTCTGCATTACTTAAAATTAATATGGTTACTCCAGATTTCTTTTGAATAAGGTAGCATGGAATATCTTGCCCCATTCTTTAGGTTTAACTTAAACTAGTCTTTGTATCTTTATATTTAAAGTGGGTTTCTTGTAGACAACACAGAGTTTTTTCATATAGAGAGACAGATGTACACAGATAGTGGCATTCCTTATATCTCTTACAATGTTTTCAAATTCTAGCACTTTTTTTTGATTTCTTCTTAGAATTTCTTGAATGTTGTCTCCTTGTTCCATTAGAGCCCTTAACACGTGAACCAGTTATTTTAAATCCCCACTCTGATCGTTCCAACACCTGGGTCACATGTCAGTGTGCACCTATGAGGGCTTTCTCTCTTCACACTGCATATTCTTTACCTTTTGATGGGCTTTCCAATATTATGTTAAAAGCTGGGCATATTATGTCAGGAGATAGGAACAAAAGTAAGTTGTCTTCAGTTTCAGGTTTTATATTAACATGGCTAGGAATTGGCTCTGCTTAATGTCTGCTGTGTTTAAATGTTGACGTAGCTAACAATTGTTGTACAGATCATTTTAGAACCCCTCTATGGTCCTTGTTTTGTCTCTCCCCTGACTTTGGCCTTCCTTAACTCTTTCTCCACAGAAAGAACCCACGTCTCACAGCTCTTTCAGGTATAATCTACTCTTATTTCACTGGAGCCCTGCTGGTGTGGTGATACAGTGTAGGGGGCAGGGGATGTGTCTTATAATCTCACAATTAAATCTCAAGACAATAACTTTCACAAGTATCCTTCTTGTGCTATATCTCTTTTCCTAACTGTCCCTACCCCATTTTCTGGCTCTATCTTCTCAACTCTATTCCCTACCTGCATTATTGCTTTTATACACACTATTGAAAGAACATATTTTGCTTTTTTCTCCTTTTAAAATTCATTAAGTGAAACACTTCCTTTAAATTAATGTGGATTTGTGTCTGGCTTGATTCACGCAACATACTGTCCTCAAGTTGACATGTGCATCACGCCCTCCCTCATTCCTTCTTACAGTTGAATAAGATTCCATTGTATGCATATGCCACATTATGTTTATCCATTCTTCTGATACTGGGCACCTGGGTTATTTCCACCTTTTAGCAATTTTAAATAAAGCTTCTATGAACATCAGTGTGCAAGTGTCTGTTCATGTCCCAACTTTCAGTTCTTCTGAGTATGTACTTAGGAATGGGGTTGCTGGCTCTATATCTAACTTCTTGAGGAACCATTGAAGAGTCTTCCACAGTGGCTGTACCATTCAACATTCCTACCAACAGTGAATAAGCATTCCTGTTTCTCCACATCTTCTCCAACACTTGTAGTTTTGTGGTTTTTTTTAAATAGTGGCTATTCTAATAGGTATGAAATGATATCGATTTGTAGTTTTGATATGCACTTCCCTAATAGCTAGTGATATTGAGCATATTCTCATGTGCATTTGCCATTTGTATTTCCTCTTTGCAGAAAACATGTTCATGTCTTTTGCCCATTTTTTTAATTGGGTCATTTGTCTTTTTAACTTTGAGTTGTAGGATCATAAAGAGATATGTCTTTATATGTAATATGTATAATATATATCTACATATTATAGATTTTAAACCCTTATTGGATATGTGGTTACCATATATTTTCTCCCACTGAGTAGGCTGCCTTTTTACCTTCTTGACAAAGTATTTTGAAGTAAAAAAGCATTTAATTTTGAGAAGGTCTCATTTATTTATTTTTTTCTTTTGTTGCTCATGCTTTGAGTTTAAGGTCTAAGAAAACACCTCCTACCACAAGATATTGAAGATGTTTTCCTATATTTTCTTATAGGAATTTCTGGTCACTGATTTTGTACTTAGGTCTTTGATCCATTTTGAGTTGATTTTTTTATATCGTGTGAGAAAGGGATCCTCTTCCATTATTTTGGATATGAATATGCAGTTCTCCCAGCATCATTTGTTGAAAAGACTTTTCTGCCTCAGTTGAATATGCTTGGTATCCTTGTCAAAAATCAATTGACCCTAGAGGTGAGGGTCTATTTCTAAACTCTCGATTCTATTTCAATGACCTATTTGTCTTTATGCCAATACCATTATGTATTGTCCATTGTAGCTTTGTAATATGTTTTAAAGTCAGGACGTGTGAGTCCACCAACTTCATTCTTCTTTTGTAGGATATCTTTGGCTAGCCAGAGTCTCTTTCTCTTCCAAATAAATTTGGTAATTGACTTTTCCATTTCTGCAAAGTAATCTTTTGTTATTTTGATTGGGATTGTGTTGAATCTGTAAATCAGTTTGGGTATAATTGACATCTTAACAATATTTACTTCCAATTCATGAACACAGAATGCTCTTCCATTTATTCCATTTATTTATATATTCTTTTTTTTTTTAAAGATTTATTTATGTTATTACATATATCCCCTCCCCCCCCCACCCTGCGGCAACGCGCCGAGACTGGTCACTGCACAGGCGCGGCTTTCCCAGCTTGTGGGCGGCTTCTGCTTCCGTTCACGGACGAATTTCAGTTCACGGGTGGCTGGCTGCGCTCCATTCCCAGGCGACCTGCCCTGCCCGTGGTGGCTTTTGCCCTGTCTGTGGCAGCTTTTTGCCCTGCCCACGGCGGCTCTGGTCCACCCATGGCGGCTTGCCATTCTCAAGGCGGTCTGCCTGCTAGGAGAGGTCCCCGGGAATCGAACCCGGGGCCTCTCATGTGGTATGCCGGTGCCCTATCCACTGGGCTATCGAGCCGGCCCCCTATTTATATATTCTTTAATTTATTTTAGCAATGTTTTTTAGTTTTCTGAGTACAGATCCTTTATACCCATTGTTAAATTTATTTCTAGATAATTGATTCTTTTAGTTGATATTGTGAACGAAATTTGTTTGATAATTTCCTCCTCAGATTGTTCATTTCTAGTGTATAGAAACACTAGTGACTTTTTATGTGCTGATCTTATACCCCATTACTTTGTTGAATTTGTTTATTAGCTCTAGTGGTTTCATTTTCAATTTTTCGGGGTTTTGTTAATATAAGATCATGTCATCTGCATATGGTGAATGTTTTACCTCTTCCTTTCTGATGTGGATGCCTTTTATTTCTTTTTCTTGCCAAGTTGCCCAGCTAGAACTTCTAGTACAATATTGAATAACAGTGATGGCAGTGGGTGTCCTTGTCTTGTTCCCGATCTTACAGGGGAAGATTTCAGCCTTTCACCAATGAGTACAAAGGTGGCTTGAGTTATTTACTGATTTATCATACAATTTCTTCTTTGGCCCACTTATTATTTAAGAGTATCTTGTTTAACTTCCATATATATATGTGGATTTTCCTATTCTCCACTTGTTATGGATTTTCAGTGTCATTCCATTATGATCAAAGTGCTTTGTATAATGTCAACCTTTTTAAATGTATTGAGACCTGTTTTGTGACTCAACATATAGTCTATCCTGGAGAAAGATCCATGAGCACTTGAGAAGAATGTATATATTACTCTCTTGGGTTGCAATTTTCTATATATGTCTCTTAGGTCTAGTTCATTTATCATATTATTCAAGCTCTCTGTTCCCTTATAGATCCTCTGTCCAGATGTTCTATACATTGAGTGGTATATTGAAGTCTCCAACTATTATTGTAGGGACATCTATTTCTCCTTTCAGTTTTACAGTGTTTGCCTTATGTATTTTAGGACATCTAGTTAGGTCCATAAATATTTATTATTGTTCTTTCTTCCTAGTGAATTGACTCTTTTAATTAGTATATAATGTCCTTCTTCATCTCTTTTAACAGTTTTGCATTTAAAAATCTATTTTGCCTGATTTTAGTTTAGCTACTCCAGCTCTTTTTTGGTTATAGTTTGCATGGAATATCTTTTTCCAACCTTTCACTTTCAGCCTATTTGTGTATTTGTGTCTAAGGTGAGACTCTTGTAGACAGCATATAGATGGCTCAAGTTTTTTTTATCCATTCTGTCAGTCTGTGTCTTTTGATTGGGAAGTTCAATCCATTAGCATTCAAGGTTATTATTGTAAATGCATTACTTACTTGTTCATTTTATCCTTTGGTTTTCTTATGTAATATCTTACTCTCTTTAAAATTTCTTGTAAATCTGGTCTCAGTGGTGGCAAATTCTCTCAATGTCTGTTTATCTGTGAAGACATTAAACTCACCCTCGTTTTTGAAGGACAGTTTTCCCAGATAAAGAATTTTTGGCTGGCAAATTTTCTCTCAGTATCTTAAATATATCATACCACTGCTTTCTCGCCTCCAAGATTTCTGATAGAAATCACCATTTAGCCTTATTGAATGCCCCTTGTATGTGATGAACTGTTTTTCTCTTGCTGCTTTCAGAATTCTTTTTATCTCTGCATTTGACATTCTGAATAGTATGTGTCTTGGAGTAGTTATATTCGAATTTATTCTGTTTGGAGTACATTGTCCTTATATGTATTATAACATATCTTTCATAAGGATTGGGAAATTTTGGGCCATTATATCCTCAAATATTCTTTCTGCCCGTTTTCTGGTCTTTTCGCCTTCTGAGACATCCATAATACGTATGTTTGTGAGTTTTTCACTGTCATTCAATTCCCTAAGACCCTGCTCAAATTTTTCCATTTTTTTCCGTTTGTTCTTCTGTCTTTTCAAGTTCAAATGTTCTGTCTTCTAATTCATTTATTTGTTATTCTGTAACTTCAAAACATCTGTTGTATGCCTCTAATGCGTTTTTAATTCCATCCATTGTGTTTTTCATTCCCATAAGATGTTACTTTTCTTTGAAAGCTTTCAAATTCTTCTTTATGTTCACCTAGTGTCTTCTTAACATTCTTTATCTCTTTAGCCATATTTTCCTTCAGCTCCTTGAATTGATTTAGGAGATTTGTGTGAACATCATTATTAGTTTTTTTAAATCCTGTGCCTCATCAGGATTTTCAGTTTGTTCCTTTGGCTGAACCATATCTTCCTGTTTCTTAGTATGGCCACAATATTTTGCTGATGTCTTGGCATCTGCTTATATTTGTGAGTTTACTCTGATAGTCAATTTCTCTAACTTTCCTAGGATTGTACTGTTGAGTGATTTTTGTTTCACATCTCTTCTTTGACTTTTGATTAAACATATTCTAAATTTTTAAAATTGCCCTGTTTAAGTTATCAAAACTGTGCCAAATGGCTCAGGGGTACAAGTCCCTTAATTACCTCTTGCAGTAGCTAGGGTGAGCAGAATTTAGTGAAGTGGTACTTTAGGTTTGGGGTGGGATTGGAGAAGTGGAGCAGGACCTATGGCTTCTAGTATCTTCTACCTTCCCTTTCTGAAATCTCACATTCCATCAGTCACAAGGTTGTCAAAGAGATGCCGGGGATACCAAGGAACTCACTTGGCATTCAGAGCATCATGCTTTGAGGTTTTGAGTGCCAGGGCTGGAGAATGGAATGTCATTCCAGAAGAAGAGCCACAAAAAATTACTAGCCCTGCTGATGAATAACTGAGAGTTCTTGGTTTTCTCTTTTGTTCTTTCCTCCCTCTCTCCATGGCTAAGGAGAGGGTATTTTTGGTAGAGCTTTGTTTCCAAAGCAACTGGCCTATTCATGTCACAGTCACAAGTGGCAAATTCATTATTTAGAATGCAAGGTAGAACATCTTTTGGATTTATATTCTATAAAGCTTTACTTATGAGAGGGTCTACAGATATGTTTCTGAAACACCTTAGAACTTTTTCTCTTAATATCAGAAAGCAAACAAACAAACAAAGAAACAAGCAAATAAATCAAAACCACAGTTGAGATTTGCCTTTCAAACTCTCAGGTGTTACATCTAACCGGTGGTCCTGGTTGCACCATCAGAGTACTGGGAACCAAGCATCCTTGTTCCTTTGTGTGTCACTCTGCACTCTTGGAGTGGACACGATCTTGTCCCCACTGGAGTTTAGTTCCAATGCAGTTGCCTCCAGAGAGACCCCAGTGCCTTTTCAGCATGGACCAAGTTTTTCCTGCTTCCCATCAATCTTTCCCAAAGGAAACTCATTCCAAATACCTTTCCCGTAGGGTCTTACAAGGAAAATGGAGTTCTGGTTCAGACTGTTGGTCCCTTGCAACCTCAGGTTTTTAATGTGATCAGTTTCAAAATAAAAAAAGATCCAGATGAAAATATTTTTACTATGTGATAATAATCTTACAGAATACCTGAATTCTTAACTTTGTTATTGTTCAGTCCAAGTGGGAACTTTTTCTTTTCCTATCCATGATCTGGTTTCATTCCTATAATACAGCTGCCCAATTTTGTGAAGGGAGGGAATTGGGGAATAATATGTGGTTTTTGTACTAAAACAAAACAAACTTGTGCCAAGGACCCACTAAGTAGTAACAAGGTGCAGACCAGATCCAAGGGGGCCTGGGGATAGGGACAGGAGAGACTCCAGTAAGCTTTTAAAAAAAGAGTTTTTATTTTTATTTTTAAAGGAGCTCCAGATCACAAAATTTTACATAAAAATATAGGGAATTCCTATATGCCTTTCCCCACCCCTTCCCACACTTTCCCACATTAACAACATCATACATTTGTGTGGTACATTTGTTACAACTGATGAACACATATTGAAGCCTTGCTACTAATCATGGATTACAGTTTACATTATAGTTTACCCTCTGTCCTGCACAATTTTGTAGGTTATGACAAAATACATAATGCCCTGTATCCATCATTGCAATGCCATGAAGGACAAATCCAATGTCCAAAAAATGCCCCCATGTTACACCTATTCTTCCTTCTCCCTCCCCTCAGAACCTCTAATAGCCACTGCCTTTATATCAATGATAAAATTTCTTTCATTGCTAGAATATTAATAAGTCAGTAATAGAATAATAATGTCTACTTTAGTCCTTTGCTCATTCCCCAATCTTGAGGATTGTGGGATGGTGATGCCCACTCTGTTTCTAATTGAGATGGGGCTTAGATCCCCTGGTGCAGATGGATGGAGCTGTCTTGCTCGCAGTTGCAGACTCTCTCTCTCTTCCTTGGAATGGGCATTGTCTATCATCATTTCCTTGTTAGTTTTCCTGAGTGAGTCCAATGAACTGGAGAGTAGGTGTTCCAACTCTGCTGAGATTCAGGGCTCAACTGGCACATGAACAGACCAAAGATTTGAGTCTCTGGAACATATATTTATCAAGTATACTGCTAATTATGGATTCAAATAAAAGAGACAGAAGAGTCATTTGTAGGGAAACTATAAATGAGTCTAACTCTGTTACAATGGGGAGCATGAATTCCAAAGTAAAGCCCACTGACAAGGGCGCAGAATTCCTGAGCTTGTCTGCCTTGCATATAGTGTCCAGATGTGTCTAGAGCCCTCAGAAGCCCCACTGTTTGAGGCAATGTCTACTGTGGCAGTCAAAGAGATCCTGCTGAGATGTGCAAACCTCTGGAATGACCTCCCAATTCATTTTGAAATCTCTTAGCCACTAAAACTCATTTGTATTTAATATTTACCCCTTTTGGTCAAGATCTTTTACCAGTTGCATTGCTCATTGGTGCTTGGAAATAATCCTTTGGTGCCAGGTGCCAAGGAGGCTCATCCCCTAGAGTCATGTCTCACACTGGGAAGAAGGTAGTGAGTTTATATGCTGAGTTTGGCTTAGAGAGAGGCTATCTTTAAGCAATGAGGAGGCTTTCAGGAGGTAACTTTCAGGCAATATATAATACTAAGCTATGTTTTAATTTCACAAGAAAAGGATCATAAGTAGAATCATCAATATCAAGGGCCTGGTGTAATGGTCTGTCTTCCTTCACTAGGCACTACACAAGTATTGGGGGATTTTTGCTGTTCTATTAGAGAATGTAGCAGGACTCCCCAGGATGGGGATTCAATAGTCTCTCAGTTATTGTGTGGGTTTCCACCCACTGAGACAATGCCCTATGAATGCTTGAACAAATTCCTATACCTTAGAGGCATACCCCAGGTGCACCCCTCCCCAGATATCCCCTCTTCACTAACATCCTGCACCAGTGATCTTCCTGTGCCACAGCTGTGACCATTCTGTGATTCAAAACCTCTCCAAAAATGAAGCCAAAAATAACCAAATAAAATTAATAAGAAGATAAAATTATAATCTTATAAATAAAAAATAAAATACAAAAATAAAAAATTTGAAATAAAATAAAAACTTTTAATACATTGCGTCCTTCAGTGTAAGATCTGCTATCTTGTATGTACAGTGAC
This sequence comes from Chaetophractus vellerosus, assembly GCA_004027955.1. Taxonomy (NCBI): domain Eukaryota; kingdom Metazoa; phylum Chordata; class Mammalia; order Cingulata; family Chlamyphoridae; genus Chaetophractus; species Chaetophractus vellerosus. The sequence goes on along the minus strand of PVKH010011989.1, from coordinate 5,319 downwards.
AATTTCTTCTGTATGTTCCCCTGTTTCTTATTTTTTTCATTTTATTTTCAAAGAAGCTTTAGGTTACAGAAAAGTCGTATAGAAAATATAGGGGATTTCCATACACCCTTTTCCACTCTCTTTTATTAATAACATTTTAGAAGTGGATGGTACATTTGTTACAATTGATGTACAAATATTGAAGCATTGCTACCTACCATGGTCAATGTTTTACATTATGGTTAACATTTTGCACTGTACACTTTTACAGATTTTGACAAAATTTAAAATGGTCTGTGTCTCATTGCAAGATCATGCAGAACAATTTTAATGCCCTAAATGCCCTATTTCCATCTATTCTATTCTTCCCATCCTCTCTCCTTGGAACCTTTGGTAATCACTAAGTTTCACTTTTTGAAGAATAGATATAGTTACTTACAATAATATTGATGGCTTGACATATTGGTCTTTCTTTTATTAGACACTGCCTAAGTTCTCAAGAGATTCTTGTCCCTCTAATTGAGAACATAGCAGGACTCCCCAGGATAGGAGCTTAATATTTTCTTGTTATCATGTGGGTCTCCATCCACTGATATAACACACTATGACAAGATAAACACTTACATATTCCACAGAGGTATGCCCCGGGTGCACCCTGTCCCTCATATCACCCCAAACTCAATGCTCTACACCATAACCCTTCCCTGCCATAATTGCCAAAAGAACATTCCCAACATTGTAGTTTTAACCACAGATCTGCAAACTCCCACAATTCACCTGCTCCTTCCTCCAACCCTCCCCCCAGTTCCATAGATAGTCCAACCCAATCCCCGCACCCTACGCCCCCACAGACCAGCACCTCCAAACCAGTCACCTCACTGCACCACTCTCATGCCCATCCACTGCACAACCAGACCTCCCAGCTTGTCATGGATTTTGCCCATATGGACATTGGCTCACCACCTCTACTCCATTTCTGACTCCTGTTAACCTATATTCCAGAGTTTAGCTCTATGAGACTGTTCAGTTTGCTTAAGTCATATCACTGAGGTCATGTAATATTTGTCCTTCAGTGCCTGACTCACTTCACTCAACATAAGGTCCTCAAGAGTCACCCATGTTATCCTGGTGTTAATACTGCATTCCTTCCCGCCTGCCAGCAGATGGCGCTCTCTGGTGTCCCTTTCAACATAGCTCTCTCCTCTGGCCTCCTCCAGCTGGTGTTTCCATGCCTGTGAGAGCCATGATTCAAAGCTGGGCCCTGCTGTTTAAGTTCAATAAACAGAAACTATACTCAGCTTTCTGCACCCTCCCAGTTCCCAGAGAAAAATGTCCACTTCCCTCTGCCAGTGCAGTCAGCTACGAGTTTTACCAACCCTGTTAGTCTAGAGTGTGGGAGGGGGGCGCCGTTCCCAGGGGTGGGAGCAAGTGACTCAAGGTTTTCCTTTTGGCCATGTCATCTCTCTGTCCCACTCCCTCCGGGACAACGTGCGGACTCCCCTGGTCTGCAGAGCCCGAAAGCAGCTCCTTTGGACAGCATCCATCTTTCCTTCGCTGTTTCTGTGAGAGGCCAGCTTGATGCCATCTTCCGGGAACTCCCAAGTAGTATTGTGTACTATTCAATTTCCATGTATATAAGGTAAATCTAGAGTAAAAGTAAGTTAGTATATTAAATTCCCTTTTTGATTTACTTATTCACGCAAAAACGTTCTTCTCTGGCTTGGTGTCTTTGTTTTGCTTTGTTTTGGTTATTTTCTTATCTTGCTCTACTTCTCAACCTGTCTGATCTAGGTTCCAGTTCTTAATGATCCAACAGGTGATTCAGGTGTTCTCTCCTGGCCTAGCCCCTTTGGATGAAGCTGGTTCACCTGCAGGGGTGTACTGGGAGCAGACGTACCCTCAGTCCTTAAGAAAACACGTGCCTCTTTGCAGGTAGGCTAGTCGTCCTTGTGCTTTGGGTCAAGTTCAAACACTCATGCTGGTCCGTTTGAAAATGGACTCACCTGAAAGTCAGGAGGAAATACAAGAAAGAACCCACTGAAGAGTACTTGTAACAGAGTTAATAAAATCTTAAGTATTTGAAAGCTTGAGGAGAGGAGATAGACCAGTAGTTTCTCCATACAAGGTGGGCTTCTGTTTCATGCAGGATATATATTAATTTAAACCATTCAAACACGTTTTGGAAAAAGTTTATAAACATAATTGTCAATGTTACCCAAAATGATTATCACACATTAGAAAGTGCCCTTGAGGTGGATGTTCACATTTCCGGAACCTTAAAATACCAAGAAAGCAATCAAGATTAATTCACATTTATATGTAATTCAAGTCTTAGTTTGACCTAATTGCATTTTAATTTATATCATTAATTTTTTTCTTGTATATGGACAGGGTTCAAGTTTTTATTTAAAACTGTACATAACTTTGGATGATAACATTTTGTGCATTTCAACTTACTTAGTTTTTAATGTGTAGAAATAGTGAGCTAGTGATTTATCGAATTGATTTCCATTGTCCAAGTAAAAAAAAACAAACTTATTATAAAAACATTATTTGTTGTTCTTATTGAATTATTTCACAGACTAAAACCACTATGCCGAGTGCCATATACAGCGGAGAACAAGATGGTCATTTCCACCACAGTTGTTTATGCAACAGGATTCAATGTGCTCGTATATATTTGAGGAAACAAATAGCACAATTTAAAATTTAAAATTTAAAATCCATGAATGTTTCCATCTGTAAATTCAGACATTGCCCCTAACAAATGCATTCCAATCGCATTTTAATTAGTTAAAAAGTTTGCAATTAAGAGCATACATCTTATTAATTCTGTGAAGAAATGAAAGGCTCTGGCATTTCTCATAGGGAAGGTTTGGAAATGTCAGAGACTGAGTTATGGGAACAGAGCATTTCATGGCTTAGTAATTCAGGAAGTACATGCCAAGCAATAAGAAGGGAGAAAGATAATTGAAGTGGGAAGGAGAGAAGAAAGATTGTGGGATAAACATTATGTATGAAGTCATAAACCCCAGGTAATGAGGTGATAGATCTAATCTTCTGTAAAATATAATAGACACATAGCCCTGTTTTCTCGAAACAGACAATACTTGCAGCCATAAAAGAACAAGTAATCAAGCATTTATTATTCTCTAGCTCATGCAATAAGCAGAAAATTATAAGAGTGAAAGAAACTCTTTCAGATTAGAGAAACTGCTCAATATAAGCTTTCTCTAACTTCAGGTCAGCTCTCAATTCTATGCATTGATGGAAGAGGAGGTGTGAAGTGGGCTAATTTGAAATGGCCAGTATAAAAATTACATAGGATTTGTTAACAGACAAATATATTCTCACATCAGCACTAAAACTAATGTAGAGTCAACTTTTACTGAAAAGTGTGTTATAGGAACCCTCACCTCAGGTGCCTTGTGTGCTGATATTTGAAAAAAATATCTGTTAAGGGGATGCTATGCCGGTACAGGATTTAGAATAAGGGCGGAAACTCTTTTAGTCCCTCGGATATTTGGTGCTGCTGTTAATAAATTGTCTCAGTATTTATGGGGCCTCCTTCCCAGGATTCAGGAAAATAGGATATGTGATAACTTTTGGAACCTGTATAAACGACAGGGCTCAAGCCTGTGCCAGGAGGACAGACAGCATTCTTTCCCCATTACTTGGCACCTGGTAAGCACTCAATAATTATTTCTTGATAAATGAATATATTAATGGATGATTTCTTACTAGTACTATTATTAACTGTGAGATAAGCTGGTTCCCAGTGATCCCACAGGGAAGGGGCATTTTAGATTGTTCCAAGAAAAGAGGAATAATTTTTGAGGAGTCATGCAGAAAAGTATTTAGCATAGCCTAAGACTATAAATGTTCCCCACTTGCAAGCTATCCACATTCCTTGGGCTTCCAGGCTCTAACATGCTTAATGCCCTGGAAACGTTTCTATCAGTAGAGTGTTGTTTTAAAGATTAATAATTAGTAAAACCTGAGATTATTTTAGTATGTAATATGTGCATGAAAACCTTGCTAGATGTTTTAACGTTTATGTTTTGTTAAAACCTCAGAATAAACCTGTGATTTGTGTATTATTGTGATGAAGAAACTGAGACCAAACCTAGAACTAATAAGATACACAGCTGAGTTTTATATTCTGCTGTTTATGATCCCAAGACTTGCCATTTTTCTATAAAAACAAGCCCTTATATAAATTGAATACCTGGTTTCTGAGTTTAGCTTAACTACAAGATGTAAAATATAGTATATGTGTATTATGTAAAGAGATGTTCAATCTGTTATTCAACTGTGGGAGGGAAAATTCCTTCTCATTCCCATTTTCCTATTTATCCTTTCTAAATCCTAGAGGACATCGTCTTTCTATGCATTTCCTTCCTTACTTTTGTGAACTAAAATTATGGCCAACAACAAGTTATTGTGAAAAAACATTTCTGTTTGCTCCAACCTTCAGGCCTTTGATCCTAGGAGTTTTATCATTTTTGTTCATAAAGAAACCAATGTTCAAAATACAGTTATGATTTAATTTCAAGGTAAAGGCTGAGGAGAAGATTCCCTGAATTTCAAAGCCATAGCTAGTCCTAGGAGTCTGGACGTGGAAGGACAGAGCCCCAAGCTCTATAACTGACCCTGCTTGTGAATATTTGTTCATTTTTATTGAATACATAAATGATAAAGTGTGGGATGAAATGCTCCAGAGCCCAGAAATAGAATAAAACCCCTTTTCCATCAACTTTATTCAACTGACGATATTGGGGAATTTTTCTATAAAAATGTGTAATATTGGTCAGGTGGAAGATGGAAATGGATATAAAATATAATTTAAATCCTTACATTTTGCATAGCATGTGAGTCTCTTGGTATTTCTACATGTGTTTTTGGTGCAATTTTTAAGATTGCTGTTTTTGTGCAATTGTTTCACCTTCAGGAGAAAGCGTCCTTCCCTCTCCTTCTCCTGGAATCTGATGTGCTCTGCTTGTTTGTGTGCAGAATTTCCTCCCTGTGTCCTTTGGATTTGTTCATCTTCTCTCTCTCACTCCATGCCCCTTCTCATTACACTTCTCAGTTCTGGGGTCCCTTGTCTCTTACAGCAGTTCAAATCCCCCTTTTGTTACGTGAGACTTTTCTGTCTCCACTTTCTTCCCCATTAGGCTGTCCTACCCTGGGGTCCAGGTGGGGACCAGGCAGAAAGGCCGTTTTGCGTTTAGTGGCCCAGCCAGGGACACTGGCTTGAGCGTGCACAGCCTTGCTGGCAGGTCTGCCCAGCCTCGCTGTCCCCCCCGGGGGAACTTTTGCACGCAGCTCTCCTCAGCGGCC
>PVKH010011988.1:0-17495 GCA_004027955.1 Chaetophractus vellerosus | reverse complement strand
GGAGGTTCCGGGGATTGAACCCAGGTCCCTCCATATGGGAGACAGATGCCCAACCATTTGAGCCACACCTGTCCCCCTGCTATATCTCTTAAGGTTGACCAAAGATACCTAGAGTTACAGTCTTTTCCTATACAGGATGGTCATATAACAAATCAGGCTTAGTTTATCACCAGCATTCTAAAAACCAGACTTAGGGAGAAAAACTAGGTCTGGGGACACATGCATGGTTTCTAATATAGTGAATGTTTAGCCTACCCTGATTATCACAAAATCAGGACAGTGAGAATATTCACATACTAGTTTTCTTTGTTTTACATAATTAGTATTTTCTGTAATGTAGAACACTTGATCCAAACGAACTAGTTTCTACTATACCTTTTGGCTGTTTTGGAGGCTGCATTTGAAGTTCAATTTTTCCATTTGTCTTTTTTATGATTCAACTTAGGGACTTGATTAATGGCATTCCATTTAGAAAATAACTGAGGCTTCACTAATCTGAAATAATCAGAGGAGAAATTCTCTCTTTTTTGTCTGATCTCACTGAACGTTTCATTTTAGTGAATGTAATCAACTGTTTATGTAAAACCTGGGGAAACACAATGAGCCTCAAAGGGCTCTTGAAAATGAAAAATAAGAAAAAAATAAAATCCAAAAAGGCAGCTTAGGAGGCTTCAGACTGCCCTAGTTTAAAAAATTCATCAAGTGAAAATATATTTTTCTGCTTTTCAGATACAACAATATTTAAGAGAGAACTTCCTATACACCCCCAACCACACATGCGTGCGCGCACACACACACACACACACACATGCACATTCCCCTCCACCTCCCAACCCTTTTTTGTTGTTGTTGTTGTTTTTATCCCCCAACTCTTTTAAAAGTGATATTCTTTTAACCAATACCCTAAAGCATTCACCACCTTAAGAAACTTTCCTTCTAGGAAAAAAAGACTAAAAAGCCTTCGCAAATTCCCCTAGGGTGCATTTCCATATCTAAGGTTTTTCAATAAAATTTCCTCTCAAAGATTGCCTGCTTGGAAAAATCAGCTGAAGTCCTAAATAATGAGGGACCAGCATTTATCACCATAAATGACACAGGCAGAAAATGGAACTCCCAGTTGGGAAGCTGTCATTATGTAAATGTACCCATGTGACAGCCCTTGGAGGAGGACAAATGACTTGTCAGTGACTTCTTAATCAGCCTGTCTCTAGCAATAATAATCTAATCACTGGTCACCTAATTAAAAATGAAAGAAACGAGTGGTTTTTCCAAACACTGAGCTTCTTGAATCTCAGGTTACAGATTGTCATTAAACAGAGAGCAGCCGGGTGGTTGCTTGTCACATCACAGGGAGGCAGACCTATGCGAGGTGTCTCATGTTCATGTCTCTGATTTGATCACTCTTGTCATCATTCAGTTAATGCATTGATCTGAATGATTTGCTGTCATGGGTCCTTGTTCATTTTATCATTCATTCACCATTCTTGCCACAAGCATTTATTGCAGGCTTACTGTATGCCAAGGGCTATATCCTGGGGATAGAATGATGAACAGAGCACTGTTCTAGCCTTTAGAGGAGCTCACTGTGAGATAGATAGATGTAAAAATGTGTAATGATGATACAATTTGATCCAGCTAAAAGAGAGACAGAAATATTCGTGTGCATTCCATTTGTTGGAACCATATTAGGAAAGATGCAAAATGGTGCCCATTGGTCAGAACCAGTCCACAGAATTTGAGATACTTTTATTTGGGGCATGTACTCCTCAGTTCATCAGAGACTCCACCATATCCTGTTTTTTAAAAAATTCAGTCTGCTTCATTCATTTATGTTTTATGTGCCTCATTCTTATTAAGCATTTGAATTTGAGATCCTGGTTTAAAGCTAAGATCTAACATGCAAATATATGCCATGAGATCTATATTATAATTTGCTTTACTGTTCTTTTAGATGAGTTTTAAAGAAAATTATGTGATATGCTAAAAGATTTACACTTACACTCCTATCAGGTATATTTTAAAAATCTCATCTCTGCTCTGCATAGCAGGGAAAATAAATTTTAATCTTGACAAGCAGTAGTATCTCAGTCTGTTTCCATTTAAATGTCTTTTGGGGAAACTCATTTTCTTTTGTGTCATGTCAGTGTTCAGTCTTTTCTTCTTTGCTTCTCTCCAGTGTTAGGTTTGTGAGGGGCTTTCTTGACTCTGGGAAGAGAGAAGAGTGTCTTGGGATCATTGCTGGTCCTGCAGACTACTGAAGTGCAGCTAGTCCCTGGCTGTTGGTGAACTATTTGGGCACAGGCAGCCCTGCTGAGTGATGGTAACAGCCATTTGTCTCTAGTCCAATATTCCCACTCATGATAGCCTCTTCCTTATCTTTCGTGAGCTCAGGCTTTTGCTGGTATACGGTACTCTTAGTACCTTTAGGCATCCCACGCTGGGGCACTGAAAACTTATGGATCCCCTGAAAATCATGGGCAGATTGTAGTACTAATTGCATTGGGATCAGAGAACAAAGTCTGTATGACAGCAGATATTTGAAATTTGCTGAAACTTGCCCTCAGGACTTATTTGTTATCAATTTTTATAAGTATTTCATGTGTACTTGAGAAGAATATGCTTCTCTAATTTTTGTGTGTGTATTGCTGTGTAACAAATTACCACAAACTTAGAGACTTCAAAACAACACCTATTTATTATCTCACCATTTCTGTATTAGAAAACCAGGTATATTGTAGCTGGGTTCTTTGCTCAGAGTCTCACAAAACTGAAATCAAGTTGTTGATCAGCAGAGTTCTCATCATATTCACAGATCCTGCACACATTTAAGGCACATATATTAGGGCAGGAATCTTGGGGCCCATCTTAGAATTCTGCCTGCCACAGGGTGTAAAGGTCTTTACATGTTGATTGGATTTAGCTTTTTAATGGTGTTATTGAAGTCTTCTTTGTGCTCAAGTTTTGGTCTGCTTGACCTATTTTAATCACTAATACAATAGTGTTGATTGTGAATTTATCTATTCCTTTTTGAAAATGCATTTAAAAAATTTTTTGTTTTATATATTTGGAGAATATTTTATTAGGTGTATACAATTTAGAATTATACTGACTCTCTTTAACTCTAAAAATGAGTTGTCTTAAAATCTATTTTGTTTGATAATAATATAGGAAGCCTAACATTCACCTTGTTAGTATTTGCCATTCATATTTTTAAAATCTTTGGCCACCCTGTACTTTATACGACACCTATATTTTTAGTGTGTATCATTTATCTATTACTGCTGAACATGGTGTCCCCAAATTTAGAAGCTTATCACAGCAGCAGTTTAATTTTCCCATGATTCTATGGGTCAACCGTATGGCTTGGATACAGCTAGGCGGTTCTTCTGCAGATCTTGCCTGACATTCATATTGGTTGCAGGCACCTGGCAAATCGACTAGAGCTGGATGGTTCAAGGTGTTCTCACATGTCTGTCAATTGGTGTTAGCTATTGACTGAGCCACTCTCTCCACATGGTCTCATCCTTAAGACACTGCCTGGACTCCTTCACATGGTGGCCACATGTGAACACTGGAGGTGGAAGCTGCAGGCCTAGGCTTGGAAATTCCATGTTTTCCTCTAGTACCCCTGCTGTGCTCAGTCAATGACTGAGAGTAGCGCAGAGGGTGCGTGGCCTTGGTGTGAATGCTCTGTTGTGTCTATCAATTATGCTCCATACAGCAGATTCTTTGAAAGAGAGATTATCCATGGCCACCACACAGATATGGTTTAATTTGATATATAAAAATATTTCAGACTTTTGCTTTTAGTGACTTCTATTTTGTGTTCCCAATGCTTGTGCTTTCCTCTCACATGTATCCTTATGAAGGATTAAAAATATGGGAAAATGAAGGTGTACCAATCACTACAGCCATTGGACAATGAACTCATTGAGAAAAAATAAAATAAATTTGTTTCCTGATTTTTTTTAAAAAATTCAAGTATTCTTTTTTTTAAACAGCTTGCTCTAAATGGTTATCATTAAGGCAGTGTAATTATGTAGTGACAACTTTTTAAAAAACACTAAAACAACAATTAACTTATGCTTATCAAATCTATATTATAGCTTAAAGGTGTAGTCTCTTTTTTTTTGGGGGGGAGGGTATTAACATCTTATTTTTTTTTATCAGTGTATGCATTTGATGTCAAATAAATTAATTTTCCAAACTCTAAACTTTTGCAATGACATGAAATTTCCATTTTACTCTAAGGTTTATGTAACACTAGTTCAAATGCCTTTCTCTAAAACTACTCTAGCACTGCTCCTTTGGAATTATTTTACTCATCCCTAACATGTGACTATACCAAAGAGCTTGAATCTAAACAAACAAAATTTTGAATGACTTTTAGTTGAGTGACATAAGGAATGTTGGGGTTGTTAATTCCCAACAACACAATTTCCAAAAAACAGGGGCAAAACAAAAGTACAATAACAGAAGCTTCTGCAGCTCAAGCATCTCATAGTCCTAAGCCTCTGACAGATGCAAGGCAAAGCATCTTTTCTGCAAATTAAATGTCCCCAGTATTTTCATCTGGTTGAGCTTTCAGAGATAGAGGCCCAAAACATATTATTATTATATATACACCATCTTGGCTCTGGTTGCATTAATTATGTCTGAAGAGTTTAATACCCATTCAAGTCCAAAGGTGGAAGAACTAAACTGGTATGGTAATTGGCAAGGCTAGACTGTAAAAGCATAGGCTGGTTGTACTAGTGCAGCCCTGTGGGAAGTTTTCTTCAGCAGATGCTCAATAGAACAGCCCTGCTAAAGAGACCAGTGGAATAAGGACAGTCAACGTAGGAAGGCAGAAACATTCTTCTTCCCCACTTATTACCCGCCACTCTGACTTTTTAAAAGATAGACGGCATTAACAGAATTTCATTGCGGTGTGTTTTTAAAAATTATTATCTAGTGCTGCTCTATTTCTTCTTGCTTCTTATTTTGATGTGTCATCCTAGCTGACTGGTATCATATTAGGAATGCCATCAGTGATTGGATATGCTATTCCCAACTCTTCATTAATCAAGTCAGGTGTCGGTACTTCATATCTGAGCGGCTTCTTGCGCAGCTGGCACACCAGGAATTCCAGCAGCTCGGGTCACAGTCGCGGGGCGGCTCCTCCTCCCACCTGTTGCGATCCTGCAGCCACCCTCTGTCCTGTCTCGCCGTGCAGACCAGACCCCGCCTCGGTGGTGCTCTGCAGTCCATTACCCCTTAATATTTGTCACTTCTTCAGCTTTTAGCTGGGCCTATAGTTGCCAGGAATAAAGACTAGTTGTAGTCATAAACTAAGTTCTGGAAAACGGGATATTGGCAAAAGTAATGTATGCAACTTCCAGGAAATGTCCTTAATGAGAAGGCAAATGCTCTTCGCCTCCTCATTTTCTCCTTTCTATTGGCTAGAATGTAGACAAGAGACTAGAATCTGGAGCAATCATCTTGGATCATTGGGTGATAACTGTATGTTGAGGTTTGCCAAGCAGCATGCTAAAAGAAGTCTGTGTCCCTGATGGTCACAGTGCTATCATTCCAACGATACACCTGGTTTTTCAGATGAGAGAAAAATAAAATTCTATCATGTTTAAACAATTGTTGCTGAGGGTTTTTTTTGTTTGTTTTGTTTTTGTTTTTGTTTGTTTGTTTTGTTATGCTGTTGATCCTTGTGGCCAAAGCTAATCCTGGGCATCTCCTTTTCATTTGTTTGTTTTTGCTCACCATTTTATCCCCAGCACCTGGCACAGTGCCTGAAGGGAAGAGGACTTTGAGAGGCAGGCATCTAGCAGGACAAATATGATGGACTTTCCCAAGACTGAGGAAAGGGGTCAAAATTAAGGACAAAAACCATCTCTGACACTAAACACACCCAATAACTATTTGTTGAGTGAATGAATGAGTATAACAGATGGCTGTCATGTTTCTGCACCAAATGGTTGACCTAATTAGTAGACCAGTCCCCTTCTTCACTACTTAGCCAACTCCTACTAAACTCTCAAGATCCAAATCAAATGCAACTTTCCCATAAAGCCTCCCCATTTTCCCCAGGTAGTGGATAGTGCCTTCCTCTCTGAGTTATACATCTGTCTCCCTCACATGTACCACTGCTATCATCTCCTAATATTGAAACTCCAGCCCCTGAGGTTTCCTCTTTGTGCCTTAATACCCAACATGGTGTCTAGAAGGAGGGAGAAGCAAAAAAGGATTTCTTTTAAACACAAAAATTTACACAAGGACTTTCCTCTGAAGATTTACTGCATTTGAAATTTAGAATACAAAAACAGAAGTGAATTTACTCAATAGTTTTAAGTCCAAATAGTCCTATTTAAATAATTTCTGTCAGAAAAATTGCATTTATTATTCAGTGTTGTAGCAGGTCAGTATAAAGGCAGAAAAATATGGATTATGGCAAATGAGAGGGAAGGTTCTGTAGAAAACAATTGGAAATATAATCAGATAGTTTTTGTAGCCTTAAGTGCTTCGTTACTGTTTGCACAACTAAAGAAAGTTCACTCTCACCAATTACTTGACATGAAAAAATTAAGCTTGAGCTTATCTGAACTAAGAGCTCTAAGGAAAAAAAAAGTGAAAAGATGTGCACATCAGCAATATCCATGTAAACTTAAATGATTTTAAGTAGTATTAATCAAGAATTTAAATATCCCAAAGATATAATACTTCTCTGCTCAGGACAAAATGTCCTATTCATAGCCCAGAAGAAAACTACATAAAAATGAGGAAAAGAGGAAGTGGTCCTTTGAATGTGCTGATCTAGATTAATGGTTTCAGCCTGCAATGCTGTAAATTTAACTTCTAAAGGGTGCTCAATTGGCCCAAAAGAATTACTGCAACTACTAAAAGTAGGCAAACTAATTTACAGGCAATAGCTTACGTAGCAGGGAAAACTGGATCGATAAGGAATGCTGTATTTATTTCTAGGGAACCTAGTAATGTTTTTCTTACTGAAAAGTGAGTGGGGATGAAGTAAATCTAAAAGTGCTTTTTACTGAGTGGGGGAAGTATGAGAATAGGGGAAACACCCCTGTCAGAGAAAGAAGGAGTATGAAACTGTATCCAAGGATCTAAAAGGGAATATTTAAAGAGGATGAGGAAGAAAAGTGATGTGTGGCAGGAAAAATATGATGGACCTTCCCCAGCCTGGCAGAAGAAGCATGTAAAAATGTAAAACCTTGCGTCAAAATTAGGGCCAAGCCCAAGAAAACAACCACCACCATCATAAAATTGTCTCTGGCAACATATTGACTAGAATCCCATTCACTCCTCTGTTTATTCATTCATTTATCAATCCTTCATTTACTCATCTGTTATTTATGGAGCACTTAGAATGTGTCAGACCCTGATCTAGGAGCTAAGAAAGTAACAAGTTTAACAGACGCAGTACTGGCCCAGCCTTCTCTCAGTTCTTTTTCCTGCCAGGGGCATTCTCTAGGCTTGGGTGTGTGCTCAGAGATGGGCTAGATGTGCCAGAGGGTTAATGCCTCTGAAGGGATCCTCAACCAATGAGGTCAGGTGATGCTGGATCAGTGCCCCAGCTTCCTTACCCCTTCTAGGACACTTCTGAAGCACCTTCCACAGTTTCTGAGAGGGCCTCAGGGAGGTGAGGCCCAATTACCCAGGGGTAACTTCTCATTAACACAACCCTGGTTGACTTTCCTCCCTTCTCTGTCTCACCTCTCCACTCCTCCTTCACAGTGTTTCCTGGACCTGAGCTTTCCTCCCAAATAAGCACATCTTTATCTCAAGGTTTCTTCTGGGGATGGGGTTGAGGAGGGAACCATGCTAAGACAACAGGGAACAAGACAGATAAAGCCCCTGTTCTCATGGAACTTAATAGTTGGGAGAGAGAGGCAATAAAGAAGTACAAGAAATAAATACACAAGATAATTTTGCATCATACCCAGAACCCAAAGAAGGTAACAACTAAGGTTTTAGAAGTGGGGCCTTCTAAGGGTGGGTGAGCATGGAGGGTCACAGTGAGGAGATGACCTATGAACTGAGGCCTGAGAGAAAGGAGCCAGTTCTGTAAAGCGCTCTTTCTTCCACAAACTCTTTCTTCCTCCATCAGGATCTCAAGGTTTCTAGAGATCCTTCTTTCTCTTCCAGGGCTGCTGCCTTTCCCCATAGGGTCTCAACATACTAGCATTCCTATTTCTGTTTGCAGGGCTATAACTATTGCAGGAGAAAGAGGGAATATAGAGCAGCATCGGCCTTCCTGCTTTGGGGCCAAGAATCACAGGACCTTGGAATTGTCCTGAGGGCCACTGCTTCCCCAAGATCACAGCTGGGATCTCCTGCTCTAAGGCCCTGCTGTGGCCCTGTGGCCCTGTCTCTGGTCCCCACCCCTAAACACTTACTCTTCCTGCACAGCCAGCAGAGCCTCACTTCCATCCCTTCCAGGGATTCCTGGAAGGCTGGGATAGATGAGGGAAGATCCAATAGCTGTAGCTACCTGTGCTCTCCTCTACCTTTCTGCTCCCACAACCCCATGCACTGGAGCTTCTTTAGGCTGCCACACTCGGCCTCCCTGGATGAGGGAAAAACAGCTAGAGCAGAGGAAAGAGGTTTCCTTATACCAGGCTTTTCCTTTACCCTTCCTTATTTTAAAAGGGGAGAAGTCAGCTTTTCACCTTTGTAGGATCTGAGGATCCCTTCATCAGAATTCTGTTTACCTTATAGTCATACAAATTGGAGGAGGGGATGAGAACAGTCCATTGGCTTTGGTTCTGGAGCTCCATTTGTAAGGAAATACTGTTGACTCCTTCAATAAAATCACATTCCAACCTGCAATGTTTGTGGCGGAGGAGAGGAGAGCTGGGAAGGATTTTTCTCCTTTATTAATTCATAGCCTGCCATCCTGTTCCTAACACTTCAAGCACACTCCAGCAAGTTAAAACATCCAGGTTCCATAGGGCAAAGCTGAGGGCATGAGTGGAGATTGGAGTTTCTCCTGTATATCGTCTCTCCCATTTCACTCACATTTCCGAGTTCTGGTTTCTTCTTTCAAGATGAAGCTCTTTCTTCCCAAGTGACTGGCAGCCCCTCCTCAGAGGTAGGCCACAACAGAACAACTTAGCAGAACATAACATAATGAGCTTAATGTTTTTCTCTGAGATTAAATCATGCAGTGTTTCCACCAAGTTTGGAGGGGGTGGGAGTGGAAAGGAGGTTGTTTTGCTACCCATGACCTTTGCAGGAACAATTTCAGCATAGATATTGTTTGGAAATGAAATTACAGTATGTTAAGGAAGGAGTGGGTAGAGAGGAAATAGAAACAGAAGAAAAAGAACATTCATTTGAACATTCATCTTGGGTCATTAAAAAAAGGAAATAAAATAAAAACAAGAAAAGAATGGGAACTTGAGGAGTCAACAGGGGGAAGGAATTTTTTTTTTAAAGTTAAGATGAGGGAGATCTAGACTTATTAGAAAGAAGAGAGACCAAAAGAGAGAAGGAAAGAAAGAAAATGCTGGACATTTGAGAGGATTTGTAAGAGGAAGGTATCTCAGTGTCACAGACTTTGTCCATCTGCATTGTGTAAATACCAACAGTGACAACAACTTCTTCCTCCATCACCTCCTCCTCCTCTTTGTCCTTGCCCTTTTGCCCCCTTTAGCTGACTTCATGCTAGCTCTATGTAGAGAGAAGGATATATAATGGCAAAGATAAAGATCTCAGAATCTTGCCCCCAACCCTGAGATAATCACCGTTGTTGACAATTTGGTGAATATATCTACAAATTTTTTTCAAGGTGAATACAAAAACAAATTACTATTTCTGCAATAACTTATTTTTTAAAATATCTGCTCATATTACAACATTTTAGCAATTCATTTTTCTACTCTAATGACATATTTTCAAGTTATAATATACCTACCATATCTATTTTAAGAAGCAGTATTACTGAGTGGTTAAGAGAGAATGTTCTGGAATCAGACTGCCTGGGTTTGAATCCTGACTGAACTACTACAGATAGTTTTTTCTTTTAAATTTTAATAAACATGAATTTCACTTACCATGTATGGTGGTTTGAAATTGTATGTACTCCCAGAAAAGCAGGTTCTTAAAGTTAATACATTCCTGTGGGTATGGACCCATTATGGGTAGGATCTTTTGGCTACTTCAGTTAGGGTGTGACCTACCTCATTCAGGATGGGTCTTAATCCTCCTACAGGAGTCCTTTATAAATGGGATGAATAAGAGAGAGAGAGAGAGAGAGAGAGAGAGATGGAGGCAAGACGCTAAAAGCAATGAAACCCGGAAGACAAGAAAAAGGCAAGCAGACATTGTCATGTGCCTTGCTATGTGGCAGAGGAGTCGATTCCTGACAGTCGGTCTTCAGAAAGAAAGCATGGTTTAATTAAATAACAGCAATCCGCCCCCCCCCCAAATTCAGATTTCAGTTTCCACTGTATATTAACTGTGAGTAATTATATAAAGAACAAACTTTGCTGCTAGCTCTTCAGGTCACAAATCATTATGTAAGTAACAGATCACATTGTAATCAGTGACCAATCACATCACTTAAAAAATATGTCTGTGATTGATCATTGCACATCTGTTCTTCAATTCATGCACAGACAGCAAAGCAGTGTAGTTGTGCTGTTTTCTTACCTCCCTGAATAACCCCTGTGCCATTTTACAAAAGTGCTATTTTACAAAGTTGGATGACTTTGACCAAGAAAGATGAAAGTGCAGCAAAGAAACAAAACATGATAATGCTGGAGATGAAATTCAAGTAGAATTTAAAAGTGGCTATAGAAGAAATAGCTGACAATGAGAATGTTGACACTTTTACCACTTGAGGTACTCTAAATTGCAGAGGAACTTAGTGAAGGTGAACTTACAGACATAACAGGAAAGTGGCTGTGATGGAAAAGATGAAGATGTCACAGAGGAAGTGACACTAGCAAAAACTTCACACTAAAGATATATTTCATGACACTAAAAGTGCAAAGGATAAAATATTGGAAGGTAATTCAATTTAGAAAGGAATATTACAATTCTCCAAGCATAGAAAAGATGCACATTCCTGATTGTAAAGTTTTTGACAAGATACATTTTGAATGAGTGTTCAAGCTACTCTTGATCAGTATTTTTACAAAGAAATAAAACACTTTAATTCTTAATGTTTCTAACATTTAAATGTACTAAATATTAGTTTACTATTTTTTCATTTTTCCCACAGATTAATAATAGACATTTATATATATATATATAAGGAGGTACCAAGGATTGAACCCAGGACTTCGTACATGGGCAGCAGGTGCTTAACCACTGAGCTACATCCACTGCCCATGAAAGTTGTTTTTTGTTTGTTTGTTTGTTTGTTTTTAGGAGGTACCAGGGAGCAAACCCAGGACCTCATATATGGGAAGCAGGCAATTTTAAAATATTTTGACCAAAGTTTTAAATCATAATTTTCCCCAATTATTATTTAGATAGAATCACATGATCATTTTACCATTTTGCGCTACCATGTAAAGCAACAATTGCCTGTACGTAGTTGACTAACCTTCAATAAATTACTTAAATTCTCAATGGCTCAATTTTTCCACCTGAAAAAATGGGGATGATGACAGTATCTACCTCATAGGGATGTTGTGATAATTAAATGAGTTAAGGACTATAAAGCAATTAGAATAAATAGTAAGTAATTTATTGAATGCTCTATTATATTTCATCTTTGGCTATATCTTAATTTTTAAACAATCCCTTATTGATGGACATTTGTATTATTTCCAGTAATTCTCTATTATAAACAATGTTGCAATGACCATCAGTGTACATAACTCTTTGAGCACTTTTGTAATGTTTCTATTAGATAAATGCTTGACAATGATTTGTAGCATTAAATAAAATGACCATTAAAATTTTAAGAGATATTTCCAGATTGCCTTCCAAAAATATATCAATGGTGTATAAGTCTCTATTTCCCCATAATCATACAAATTCTAGATATTAAGAATCTTTTAAATCTTTGCTAATGTAACAGGAAAAACTGATATCTGATTTTATATTGTTATTTCTTTAATTAGGAAAGAACTTGGTAATTTTTCATATGTTTATTCTTTTATTTCTTTCACTGAAAGTTCTGCTATAGTCTTTTGCTCATTTTTCTGTGGATTTGTCATTTCCATATTGTTTTTTTCCTGTTTATCTTCACATATTAAATAATGAAATTTAGCATTGCAAAAATAGCTACATATACTACCTAGCTAAGATTAAAAGCAAATTTCCATATTTAGCAATATCTCCTTCTAGGTATTAACACATTTCCTCATAACTTTATAAAAAAAGTTTTTATTTAAAAATAGTTATAGACTCACAGGAAATTGTTAAAACAGTACATAGAGCAGCTTGAGCCCTTCATCCCCTTCCCCTGATGGTGACATCATATATAGCTGTAGTACAATATCAAAACCTGGAAACTGATATTAGTAAATGTTGTCAATTTGACTACAGACCTTATTCACTGTTTTTTCACATTCATTCCTTTGTGTATTTGTGTACATTGTTTTATGCAATTTTATTTCATGTATAGATTCATGTAACCACCACTACAATGAAGATATAGAACTATTCCATCACCACAAAGGAACTCCCTTGTACTGCCCCTATATGGTTGCATCCACCCCATCCCTGTATCCTAGCAACCGCTTACCTGTTCTCCATCTCTACAGTTTTGCTACTTAGAGAATGTAATATAAATGAAGTCATATAGAATGTAAACACTTGGCTTTTTTTTCACTAAGCATAATGATCTCAAGATCCAATCAAGTTGTTGCATGTATTAATAATTTGTTTTTTATATTGTTGTGTGGAATTCCATTGTATGGATGTACTAGAATTTGTCTAACTATTCACCCACTGAAGGACGTTTGGGTGGTTTCCAGTTTTTGGCTGTTACTGATAAAACTGCTATGAACAATCATGTACAGTTATTTGTGTGAGTGAAAGTTTTCATTTCTCTGGGATAAATACCCAAGAATGTGATTGCTGGATTGTGTGATAGATGCATGTTTGATTATATAAGAAATTGCCAAATTATTTTCCAGGGTAGTGTGACAGTTTGAAGCTTCTTGTGAATCCCAGAAAAGATCATGTTCTTGTAGTTGATCCATTCCTGTGGGTACAGGACCCTTTGATTGGATTGAATTCAGTTAGGGGCCTGTGACTGGAGTACTTCAGTGAGACGTGACCCAGGGTGGGTCTCGGCCCTCTTGCTGGAATCCTATATAAATGAAGAGACACAGAGAAAGAGAGCTGCCATTTTACCCTGCCACGTGAGAGAGGACTCCAGGATTGCCTACAGCTGCAGAATGACAGAGACATCACCAAGAGTCGGAGAGAGGCCAGAGGCTGGAATCAGCAGAGCAGCCCACAGCTGAAGCAACGAGGCTCCCAGGAGGCCCACGGAGCAGCTCGAAGCTGAAAAAGGCCTGTAGGAAAAGAACCAGAAGCGTGGGCAGCCACCATGTGCTTGATTGCCCACAGCTGCGCCCAGAGAAAAAGCATCTTTAAACGACGCCGCCACGTGCCTGATTACCTCTAGCTGTGATTGGATGAGACAGTCTCTCTGATGATGCCTTGAATTGGATATTTTCACAGGCTCAGAACTGTAAGATTTTACCCTAATAAATTCCTATTATAAAAGCCAACCCATATCTGGTATATTGCATTGGCAGCCTTTAGCAAACTAAAATAGTGACTGTACCATTTTACATTCTAACAGCAATATGAACAATCCAGTGTCTCTGCCTCCTCATTAGCACTTGGTATTATCGTCATTATTTATTTTACCCACCGGATAGGTGTGTAATGATAATCATTGTGGTTTTAATTTGCATTTCTCTAATGGCTAATGATACTGAACAATTTTTCATGTGTTTATTTGCTATTCATAGCTCATCTTTGGTGAACTGTCCCTTCATGATTTTTTGCCCATTTTCTAATTGGTTCATTTGTTTTTTCACTTTTGAGAGTTGAGGGTTCTTTATATATTCTAGATAAAAGCCTCTTGTTGGATATGTGGTTTGCAACTATTTTTCTCCCTGTCTGTAGCTTCTTTTCATCTTTTTAATAGAGTGTTTTACAGAGCAAATTTTAAATTGTGATAAAGTCCAGCTTATCAATTTTTTCTTTTGTGGATTTCTTACTGAGTCTTAAGTGCTCATATATTAGGGAAACTAGTTCTATGAATGTCAGATACATTAGAAATATTTTTCCAATTTTTCTATTGACATGGTACTTTGTTCCTTCCATACCAAATTTTTCTTTGTGTGTAGTCAAATTCTTCCTCACTTTAATCTTTTTTTTTTCTGTTTTGTGCTATGCTTTTCCTAAACTTCCTTCTTAAAATTCTCTTCTCCTTTCACTTCTGTGATATGTTCTCTGATTTTGTTCAGCTGTCCCCAAATGTAACTCTTTACAAAAGAATCTCAATTACAAACACCTTAATACTCTCACCTTTTTTTCTTCCTTTCCATTTGTTTTCTGGCTGATCTCGTGTATTCTCACAGTTTCAGCTAGCATCCTTAGTTTTGACTTGTATCCAGATCTAGACTTGTTGGATATCTTCACTGGGATATCCTCTACCACCTCAAACTCAAATGTCCCCAAAGGAAATCATTATTCTTCCCACTTTGGTTAAGGACATCTTTGTAACGAAGGCAACATCATCCTAGGCTAGAAATGGCACCACCCTATTAAGCTTTTTCCTTTCTCTTATAAACATGTCAGTAGTCACTGATTTCTATTGATTTTATTTTGCAGAATATTTTAAATACGTTTTCTCTGGTTCCGATTCTAATCACCACTAATTTGAGATGGTATAATTGCCCCCTAAACAATGTTCCTGTGTCTTCTCTCTTTTAGTCCATTCTATACATTTTCATCAGTGATGTATTTCTGGGACACAGGTACAAATACATCATTCTCCTGCTCAAAAATTCTATGATAAAGGAAGAAAGTAAAAAAGATATCATATTAAGGATTAAAATTATATATAACCATGGTCCAATAAGAGACTAAACATTTTATAGAAGAATATTATATGTATTATGACAATTAATTTGAAAATCTGGAAGAAATGGATGTTTTCCTAGAAAACCATAAATCATCAAAATTGAGTAGAAAAACCTGAATAGATCAATAATCATGGAAGAGATGGGGAAGATTTGCCATTTGAAAAAAAAATACCAGGTCTAGTGTTCGTTGCATCACAGACTTAAAGAAAGAAGGAGCACACACTCTCCTCCTATAATGAACTTATATTAAAAAGGAAATGTTTCAAAACCAACTGTAAAGTGGTGCACAGGTTGTGCCAGGCAAAACAAGGGCGTGAGACTGGTCAGGTTAGTTATTGCTTCTTTTAAATGAATGACCTTTACACTTTCTTTTAAAATCAAACAACTCACATGTAGAAACACCAAACAGAAACAGATTTTGGTTTTGTTTTTTGGTACTCTGGAAGCCTCAGGAGGGCAGCATTTTCCTTTGGAAGAAGGTGTTCATGCCTGCAGTACACCTCCTGTGTTAATATTCACACCAGCAGTCAAGAGTCAGGCTGTCAATAGGTGGAAGGAATGGGAGACAGGATGGTAGATGTGTTTCAAAATATTCTGACCTTTCACACTCTTCTCTAATTTACCATCCTCAAAGAACCTCTGTAAATTGGCAGTTTGGGTAAGCAGTTTCCCCACAGTCATTATAGAAACAGGTATTTTATGCTAGCTGCATTTTGTTCCCAACACACCGCTCGCACGGAAACAATTTTTATCTTTCATTTTGGAAAGTAGACGTAAACAGTCAATATAACCATACTGCAAAAACATCAGCCCTTGCCTGGACTACTTAACAGTCTCCTTTTTTCCCTAGAGCAGGGGTTCTTTTTTTTTTTTTTTTTAAGATTTATTTTGTTTATTTATCCCCCCTTCCCCCATCGTTTGCACTTGCTGTAGAGCAGGGGTTCTTAACTTTTTGTTTCACGGACCCCTTTGTCAGTCAGGTGAAAACCACGGACCCCTTACTAAGTCTACACTATACTGTGTATTATTTAATAAATATATCACACCCGCACCAACACATCCCCTCAAGAATAATGTTTTTGTGAACTTCAATTCAAGCTTGTGGACCCCTTGTTAAGAACCCCTGCCCTTGTTAAGAGGCTCTTCTCCAAACTGCATGATCATGTCCCTCCCTTCCCGCCCATCCCAGAGCTTCCCATGCAACTAAACTCGGCCCAAATTCCTTACCATCACCTGCAGGGCCTTACAGGGTCTGCCCTGTCCCCAATTCCCTGGCCCTTTCTCCCAGTACTCTCCAACTCTCACGGGCTCACTTTGTTCTAGCCACACTGGTGTTTTTGCTCCTTAAAAACAACACACTTGTTCCACTTCAGGGCCTTTGCATTTCCTGATCTTCTTCCTGATTTTTGCACAGCTCATTTCCTCATTCAAGGCTCCTGTCAAATATTTTCCTCAGAGAGACCTTTCCTGATCATCCTACCACCACCATCATGACCATATCCCTACCCTGCTTTATTTTTCTTCATTGGTAGAATAAAATAACCTATTATTTTGTTGTCTCTTTCTCCAGCAGATCTAAGTTCCAAGAAAGAGACTTTGTCTTATTTACTGCTGTCTCTTCAAATCCTATAAAAATGCTTGACACATACTGGGTGCTCAATAGTTGTTGAATGAATAAAAGAATGAAGCAATATTCAGTCATCTAATGTTTCATTCTTTACATAGTGTGTGGAAAGTAAATAAGAGTCCCAATCCTAATGAGGCAGTCTTATTGACACTAACTCATTGAATTTTTCAGAGATCCATTGTATTAGTCAGAAGGTTCTCTAGGGAAACAGAACCGATAGGAGATATGAAATATATATATATATATAATGTAAATATTATGAGATATTTTATAGGAATTGACTTACATGACTGTGGGGATGGGCAAATACAAATCCCATAGGAAAGGCTGCAAGCTGGGAACTCCAATGAAGGTTTTCAATGAATTCCCTGGGAGAAGCTGGCTGGCCAAAGTAGAGGTGGAAATTCTTGCTTCTGACAGCTGAAATCATCATTTCTCCTTTTATGGCCTTCAACTGATTGTATGAGGCTTCTCTCAGTGTTGAAGGCAATCTCCTCAGTTGGTTGTAGATGTAATCCGTTGCAGATGCAACCAGGTTACTGATGATTTAAATCTACAAAATATCATCACAGTAACAATCAGGCCAGTACTTGCTTAACCAAACAACTAGACACCATAATTAGCCAAGTTGACATATGAACTTAATCATCACACTCATGGTTCTCTACATTTATAACAGACATTTTATTAGAAAAAGTCTCCCCCAAATTGTCTCTAAAACAAAAGTCGGAAGATAAATAATAGCAGTTGGATATCTTTAGCATTTATATAATTTTTTAAATGTT
>PVKH010011987.1:0-17489 GCA_004027955.1 Chaetophractus vellerosus | reverse complement strand
CTGTGAGTCTGATAAATTTGTTTAAGTCATATCAATGAAATGAGAAACATGACTTCTTAATTGCTATGCAGTCTCCTTCTGGATACACCATAATTAATTTTTCCAGTCTCCAATTGTCATACCTTTCATTGATTCCTGAATAGTCACTATTAAACATCCTCTGATAGGAATTTTTAATGATCAGTGGGTATGGTAGTAAAACTGATGGGTAATGTTATTTTAATTAACCTTTATTTGACTTTTAATAAAATTCATCAAGTTAAATAAGTTTACAAGCCATTTGAAAATTTTATTTTGGTGGAATCTCTATATTCTTCATGTGGTATTTATTAGGGTATTCTTTTTCTTTTTGTTCATTTATAGTATTATTTTATATATGTGTATATTAACCCCTTTCCTGGCTTATATTGAAAATATTTCCCTAGTATATATTTTGCCTTTTGTATAGTTTATAGTGTTTTTTTTAATATACTGAAGTTTTAAATTTATGAACTGTGAAATTTATCAATCTTATACTTTATGGTTTCTTCCTTTGTTTTAATGCTAAAAAAAGACATTCCTCAATCTGAGATATGCAGATTAGCTGTTTTCTTCTTCTAGCTAATATACTTTTACTTTTAAATGGATTGTTTTAATATGACTAGGATCAACTAATTGTTCTAACTTTGCTTGTTTAAAAATCCATTATCTGGGGCTGTTTTGAATTGCTATAGTTATCATAACTAATACAGCATATATTTGAGAGTTCCCATTTTGTTTCATTAATTGTTCTATCAATTCTTGACACAGTTTTACAGACTTCTTTTTAATTGAATTTTAATAGAAACATAATTTAAAAATCCTGTACAACACATGACTTTATAATTGTCCTCAAAATATCATTCAATGTCCTCATGCACTTTTTCTTTTTCTCCCCCAAAACATCTTATTGAGACCTTAATTTGGAATTGCATTACACGTATAAATTAGTTTAGGTAGCATTGATTTCCTGTTATTAACTCTTCCATTTTGGATAATGGCATATCAGCATTTATTCAAATCTTGTAAAGCGCTCTCTTGCACTCTCTCTAAAAGAAGTTTTAGAGAGATTTATTATAAGGAATTGGTTCACATGATTGTGGGGGCTGGAAAGTCTGAATTCTGTATGGCAGGTTGGAGGCTGGGCATTCTAGGAGGAGTGATGTTGTAGGTTTAGTTCTAGTCTGTACGGGAGACCAGGAAGAAGTGGAACGGTGTATTCTAGAAGCAGAATTCTTTCTGACTCTCACTGGAACCCTTGAGGACTGAAATGCGGCAGACCACAGATAAAAGCTATAGAGACAGAGAAACCCCAAAAGGCTGAGAGAGAGGGCCTGGAGAAGGGAGAGAGAACCTTAAGCCTGATCGCCCACAGCTAATCTCAGGGAGAAAGTAAGCCTGGAGGAAAAGGCAGAGACCAGCAGAGCTGCCATTGTGCTCTGTCATGTGCCTGGTCACCCACAGCTGCAATTTGGTGAGACAGCGTCTCTTGATGAGGCCTTAATTTGGGCACTCCCATAGCCTTAAAACTGTAAGCTTTTAACCCCATTAATGCCTATTGTAAAAGCCAACCCATTTCCGGCATAATGCTTTGGCAGGATTTAATAAACATCACTGTCTGACGGCTTGGACCCCTGTTTCCTGCATGCCTATAACCAATTTTGATGAGATTTTGTACTTCGTATTGTTACTGAAATGATATAAGGCTTTTGAAATATCGAGATGGAATTAATGTTTTTTGCATATGGAAAGAACATGTATTTTGGGGGTCCAGAGGATGGAATGTGTTGGTTGGAGTCTTCTATGAGGACCCCAGAAAAATTATGTTCTTAAACTGAACCTGTGGTGAACCTTTGATTAGATTAGATCACGTAAAGTCCTTTTGATTAGATTGCTCCAGTAGGGGGTAGCCAAGGGTGGGTTGTAATCCTCTTACTGAGTCTTTTATAAATGGGAGAAACATGTAGAGACACACAGAAAGAAGGCTGCAGAGACAGAGTGAAGCCTCTAGAAATTGAAATCACTTAAATGTTTCTCTCATTTCCAACATTTTTTTTTAATGGATGAAATTTATTTCTGATCAGAGTTCGAGGATGTTTTTATTTTTTTAATTTTTGATTTTAATATACTTCTTTATTTTATTTTTTTTAAAACTTAGATTACATAAATGTTACACAAAAAATTATAGAGTATTCCCATATGTCCCACTCCCTAGCCCTCTTACATTTTCCCACGTCAACAACATCCTTCATTAGTGTGGTACATTTGCTACAATTGATGAACACATCTTGGCATATTGCCACTTGCCAACTTTCTTTTATAACAATGGCTTTCTATAGATCTTGACTTCAAGAAATTTAACATTTATTAACAGCAGCAATGTCAGGAACCATACTATATCATTTATGAGTGGTGTATAAAATTATTAGGTTACAAACTTTTCCATGGATAACCTTCATTCATTACACTTTTATCTGCTCGATGTATTATTTTAGAGGGGAAAAATAAGTTATTATAACACCATTCCTCTATTTGTAACCTGGTTTTCTGCCTTGATATTTTTAGGATATTTTTCTCTTTCATCGAAACCCAATCCAGGTTCTAGGCAGTCTCTTGGTGAGTTTGGATTACCTGATTTTCTCTAGATTTTGGTGGGCATTTTTGGTTTGGATATGCTGGTATGCAATTATTTTTGTAATTATTGTTTTTGCTATTTTCCTTTTCAAAAAGAATACCCTCCAGGAGAATGCCAATACTTTTAAATTGTATCACCAGTTCCTAGCCTATGTCTATGTTTCCCGGCATAATTGTATTCTCTACAGCTTTATAGTTGGCTATGACATTTGTATTATGAATTTATATTCTGCAATTGCATTTAACTTTTCCTGAATTACAGTATCTTATTATGGCATTTTGTATCTGATCATGGTGTCTTTTTACATCAATAATATTTTGTGATGTCTGATTTGGTGTTAGGTTGCACCAATAAATTTATATTGATAAATCAATTAATGGTCTCCTGTTCCTGGTTATTTGATGAACTGCTCATCAAATGACCTGTTCCTAGACATTAATTTTTATATTTTAAAGAGGATGCTATAGTGTTTTCTGCAATTGTTTTCATATATTCTAATAGATAGGTGTCTCTGCTGATCATTTTGGGTTATAATTATTTTCTCTTATTTTATGGTACTTTTTGCCATAGGAACACTACTGGTTTATTCCTCTTATCCATTGTAGACTAGTCAGATAAAATCTTCCTTGGCTTGGAGTTCACCAGCATTTCAAATGTACTTAGGTACTTCTTAGAGTTCCATTTGGTAGGAAGGTGTTTGTACACACTTCCCTAAATAACTCACACAATCTGGCAAGAATTATTATTATATGTCACTTGATCTATTTCTCCTCTTCACTTCTTCGTTCCCAAGTACTAGAAACAAATGATATATTGAGGCATATAACTTGTCCAACTCTCAACTGTTAACCTGGGAATTGAATGATTCTCCTTCATTACCTCTCTCCTTTATTTCCTTCAAATAATTGGGACAATATCACATATATAATTCTCTCAGTAGAATTATTTGTAATAAATACATTTTATTATGATTTATAAATGGATGGACATATCGTAATTTACTTATGTCCTTATTTCTAGATATTTAAATTGTGTCTATTTTCCATATTAAAGTAATGAGTATTAGAGCATTTCCCCCTATGTTTTCATACTATATTCTTGTGACTGGTTCTTAGAACTGGAATAAAATATACTGACACTTTTGTGAATTCTTTTATATATGTTGAAAAATTGCTTCAAAAATATTCTTGCCAAATGAAACTTCCAGAAGCAGTATAAATCAGTAAAACTGCTCTTCTTAAAAAACAAACAAAACTCCCCCCTAACAAAACAACACCACATTCTTTTGGGATTGCATCCTAATTTTAAAAAATTGCAAGTCTTCAAATCTTTGAGAAAGAAAAGAAAAGTCAGTTTTTCACTGCCTCGTAATCATTATTGCTGTTGATTTGGTTTAGTTCTTTTCTTTTAAGTTCTAGCTCTTTCTAGGACTGGCAAGGAGATAGAAAGAAATAAAGTTAGGTCAGATAGATAGATAGATAGATAGATAGACAGACAGATAAAAAGGGAGGGAGAGAACACATAAAAGGTTGAGAGAGCTATAATGATGATATTTAAGATGTTTTTGAATTTTTGTGCAATAATACATAGCTCTGTGATTATTATTTGCCTTTAATATAAAGTTTTAATTTCATAAATATAAATTCTATAAAGAAAGTCAATAATAAACTTTAAAATTTTGTGTGTATATATATATGTATATGTATAAAAATTTCATGAAAATCTTATATCAACTTAATTTCTCAGCATCCATATATATGAATACTTATTACATTTACCCTCAGTATTAGAAGGATTTTTACTTGTTACTTTATTTGATATGTTATATTATACCTTATTTTGTTGTATTTATTTGATCACTGGTCAGATATAGTTTTTCAAATGCTTATTACCCATATATAATGTCTTCTGTAAATTTTCTGTCAAAGTTCATAATGAATTTACCTACTTTTATTGATATACATAATGCTTCTTTATTAACAATGTAATGTTTTAAGTCATACCTATTATTTTATGACATTTTGCACAGATATAAAGTAACTCTTAAGTTTTAATCAAACACATTTATTTACATATTCCATTGTAATTTTTTATTAATTCTGCAAAAGTCTTTTTTTCATTATCAATGTACTACTTTACACTCTCTAGTTTCTTAGTAAATTATGCTGAAATGTTAATGAAATTAAACCCCCTCTCCCCAAGTCCAATTCTAATTTTTGCAACAGCAACAAGAATCGAGTACTATCCCAGTACTCAGCTTGGCATTTTTTTAATTTCAGAGGTTAAAAGATCATGCCTTGAATTCTCTCAGTTGAGTGTAAAGGATTCCTTCAGAGATTTGTTTCTTCCCAGAATGGAGATAAATCTGATGATGTATACAAGGAACAACCTAAACTGTGCTGAGCCATTGTTTCAGCAGAATAACTCACTCAACACTCATTTCAACAGAGAAATTAAAACAATCTGGCTTATTCATGGATATAGACCAATGGGCTCCACTCCATCATGGCTTCATAACTTTCTAAGGATTTTGTTGAA
This sequence comes from Chaetophractus vellerosus, assembly GCA_004027955.1. Classification (NCBI taxonomy): domain Eukaryota; kingdom Metazoa; phylum Chordata; class Mammalia; order Cingulata; family Chlamyphoridae; genus Chaetophractus; species Chaetophractus vellerosus. The sequence continues at coordinate 12,298 of PVKH010011987.1, read as the reverse complement.
TGAAGAAGATATGAATATAATTGTAGTAGACTGGAACCGGGGTGCTACAACTTTGCTTTACAACAGAGCAGTTAGAAATACCAGAAAAGTTGCTTTAACTTTGAGTGGGTATATTCATAATCTTTTGGTAAGTCTGGGAATTTTATGCATTATTCATGTAATAGAGTATGCAGTATATTCTGAAATATCATGAAGTGGTAATGAAATAAAATACATTTTTCACTTTAGCGTTGGGAATTATTGCTTTGATATATTAATGTATATAGACATTTTTCTATTGTCTCCCTAAGTGGGTAATTTTTCTATCCATACATGATGTGTGTTATATAAAAACATCATCTTAAATGCTTAATTATATGTTTTGTGTTAAAGATTTTAAAGAGTTCTTTTAACTCTACCTATAATGACTTTAGGATGAGGTAGTGATCCTTCGTGACAGGATATTACATGTTCTTAGCTATCTTTTCTAAGGTATAGTTATTATATGTTTAGTTAATCAAAAGTGTGAATTGGTAAAGAGGAGGGGAAAACAGCTTGAAAGTAGCATATTTCTACCAACCTTGGAGGCAGGTCTTAGTACCATACTGGTAGCTCCAGTGTTTAGGTTTAGGCTTTGGATGGGTCAAATAAATTCAAGCCAGTTCTAGATAATCTGTGGTTTGAATGATCCGTGTTTATTAAGTCAACCTATTTGGTGATGCATGCTTGTCCTAAAAGGGAGGTGGTGGTGATGGTACTTGAGAGAATGATGGATGATATCTGATTTGGGGGCATTCTTGGGCTTTAGAGCTTCCCTTTAATTGTATTGGGCCAAACCGAGCAGGACTTTGCTAAAATTGAGCAAGCATAACAGATTCAAGAAGTAGTTACATGTAGTGGTTGGAAGCACAGGTTTTGAATCAGACTTCAGTTTAAACCCCAATTCCACCTCATCATCTGTGTGACTTTGAGCAATTACTTAACCTCTCTTTGCCTGTTTTCCCACCTATACATTTGAGAAAATACAACTTATAATGATATTTTATATGAGCATTTAAAATTATATAATATATGTAACATATTGAAACAGTGCCTGGCACATGGTGACCACTGAATATCAGTTAGCATTATTATTCTTACGTTCCCAAATTTGGACAAAACCACACCATCCTTTAGAAAGACAGAAGAGGTAACTGACTTGCCTGTTCTTATTATAGTCTATAAATTGCATAATTGATTTTCCCTGATAGCAGTGGCCTTTCTCAAACTAATGAACATGTACTCCAAAGTGAAAGTTAAAATGGGAAGATTAAGAAAATATGTAGTATTAGATATATTTCTAACAATAGCTTGCTTGAAAATTCTACGTATTAAGGAGAAGAGATGAAATCAGTGGCATAAAACTCAAGTTTCTGGGCATTGCTCTGAGAAATTTGAAGAAAACCATCATCTATTCCTGGAAAGCTTGTACTAGTTTTGCACGTGAGCCAATCACACCCCATCTTTCTATAAGCTGTTGGATTGTATCCCTGTGCAGGCTGCACCTTGGCCAGCCCACAGTCCCACTTCAGCTCCATGAGAGGGTAGTGGTAGAAATACTTCCTCAGTTAAGCTTGTGATCTGGGGAAAGCACTTAAAATCCATTTTATCATCTCTGAGGTGAGGATGATTCGTCCACTTTGCCAGTTTAAAACAACCAACACACCGGGCTTGAAATCATCTTTTCCACTTACTACCAATATGACTTTGGCCAATTCCTTAACCTCTGAGCCCAGTTTGTTTGGTAAAATGGAGATTTATTGAACCATATTTATTTAGCATTTAAGAGGTACAAGGGACAGTTTTAGGAATAATATAAAAATAAATATCTCAGAGGGCTGTTGTGAATATTAAATGTGGTATTTGTAAAGCAAATCTCAAGGTAGCTGGCACAAAGTAAGCACCCAACACAAAGTGGCTATTATTATTAAAAGCTTTGCTAATTGTATTTTGCATGTGTTATACTACATATTAGATGATAAAGATTTTGAAAATTTAAGTATAATTTTAATGATATTAAAAATGAAGGAGAAAAATATCTTATGCAAAAAATGTTGAACAAAGATATAGTTGTTTTGAAATTACAAAGCTCCCCCCTTCACCTCTAAAATATGGATTAAACCGGAAAAGTAATGAGTTTCAGAATATTGATGTATGACACATAATTTGTGACTACCTTTAATGAAAATCATAACACCGTATTTTCAATTGCAGAAGCATGGAGCGTCTCTTGACACTTTTCATTTCATAGGTGTAAGCTTAGGAGCTCATATTAGTGGATTTGTTGGAAAGATGTTTCCAGGTCAACTTGGAAGAATAACAGGTAAAATATTTTTGATAGAATTAATGTCTTAGTATACTTTTAAGTATCAGAACTTACTTTATTTAAAACTTAATGTGTGCAATAATATAAATTATGCATACACACTTACTTATTTCTATATTATTTTCAAATGCTGTCTTAAACTTTAGTGAGATTCTTAAAGTTTTGTTTGGTTCTTAACAGAGTTTAAGTTAGTCATGGTGGAATGGGAGGAAAAGATCTATCTTTGCAGCCTTATCTGAATTTTAAGGACATTTATTATCATAACAATACCAAGGAAATTTGGGGCTATTAAATAATAAACTTCATGTATTAACTAAGACTATAAAGTCAGGGCGTTAACACATTTATAAACCTGTTAATTTAATTTTTGTAAACTTTGCTGTATTTGACTTCTATTAGAAATTTTACTTTACCTCTAGAAAAGAGAATCAAGTGTTGGTATCTGAGATTCTAGAAGTATTGAATCCCAATTACCTTCATATTTTTACAACAAAATTATTGCAATGAGAATTTTTTTTTTTTTTATATATCCCTCCCTTTCTGCTTGTTCTTGCTGTGTTGATTTTTGCATTCTTCTGTGTCTGCTTGTCTCCCCACTGTTGCGGCAACCCGCTGAGTCAGCTCACTGTGCGGCGGCCTTGCCTGCTCGCGGGTGGCTTGCCCTGCCCGCGGTGGCTTTGCCCTACCCATGGCGGCTTGCCTTCTCAAGGCGGTCTGCCGCTCAAGGAGGCCCTGGGAACCGAACCCAGGGTCTCCCATGTGGTAAACCGGTGCCCTACCAATTGAGCTACAGCCAGCCCCAATGAGAATTTTTAATATATTTTTCTTTCCTTAGGTGTGTGAGGAAAACTTTTGTGAGGAATGAATGGTAGATAATAATTATGTTTTACCCCACAGCCCAGATTTCCATTCAGTACTTAAAAATTATAGCTAGATCCAGTAGTTATTAGAAAGGCACAGATTTTCAGAGAGGACATATAATAATATTCATTATCTTTTTTTTCCCAAGAGGATTTTTAATTTATATTTCACATAAATTACTACCAGATTATTCCTAATTACTTATTAAATAAAAATACTTCAAATGAAAAAATCCACAAAATTTTGTTGAAGTATCAGTAGTGTGGCTAAACTTGATAAATGTTGAAGGTTGGTAATAGGTATTGTTCAAATAATGACGATATTTGCTATTCATCCCATTTTGTCTGTCCTTAGTTACATTTTTCAACAGATTTCAAATATAATTGTACAGACTTATTATGTTTATAATGAAATAATAATGCAAGTCTTAAATCTAATGAACTTGATGACTAGATTGATACTTTTCCTTTTACATTTCAGGTCTTGACCCTGCTGGGCCGAAATTCTCTGGAAAACCGCCCTATGACAGATTAGATTACACTGATGCAAAGTTTGTGGATGTCATCCATTCTGATACCAATGGTAACAACATAGAATTTATTGCTTAACTATTTGAAAATAAAAAGTAAATATAGACTCTGGGGAAAGGATGTCATAGAAAGAGAAAGAGTTTGTGAATAAAGTGATGATAAATCTATAATTATATAATGGTTATACTTCTGATTAGCAATATTTCTTGGGACGAGTGATTTCCCACAGAGTCAAATGACACTCACTACCATCAGCTTACCTCCTTTAAATTTCAATGTGTCATGTAACCTTACAATTTTGAAATTTGATAAAAATAGTCATCCTGGCAATGCTGTTCTTAATTTTCTTGATCTGATCATGTTTTCCCCCAAACTTAATATTTCTGATGTATATAGTTTACTATTCTATCAGCTAATTTTTTCTCTCTTGATGTATACCAGTGAGATCTGTACATACCATTTCAGGTATAGTTAAACTGTAAATTTTCCCTAAGGAAGGAAAGCAATTCCTTCTAGTTTGTAATTATCTTCCTGAAAATGTTTAAGAAGGCTTTGGTAGCTTTGGCTAGACTTCATTGAGCTGATGCTTTCAGGGAATTATCTACATGACCCTGATCCCTTTTCTGATTAGAAACTGGTAATATTTATCAAGCACGTCCTGTGTACCAAGCAGTGTTCTAAGTGCTTTTTATGTATTATATGCATGAGGCCTCTTGAGATAGGTAACCATTATCATCCCACCTTTATAGATGGGCGAACTTGGCTGAAGGTCAAAGGGACAGCCAGAATTCAAACTCATATCTTTTGACTCCAGAGTCTGCACATCACTTAGATGTTATTCTGACTAACTGATACTTAGGTGTGTTCTGGCTGTGGGTATGAGAACTAAGAGAGAACAGGAGAAACTGACATTGAAACTACTCCTATTTCCCTCTTCCCTAAGGTTTCATTTCTCTTTGGACCTGATAATTAGTGTTCTTTCATTTACCTTGAATTTACTTGTGGTAATCCATACAAGTCTCCCTGTGGGAGATATAAATGTAAAAAATGACACACAACAAGTTTCCAATTCCCTGTCTGTGTGACATTTGACTGCTTGCAAATTCATGTCCTTTTTGGTACTCTAAGTCCACCTACTTTATACAGGGTGGCAGTGTCTACAGGGTTTGTAGCTTCGTTATGATGCTCCCAACCTCTTATGTCTCCTCTCTCGCTATTACTGTGTATCAGCTTACCGTATGGCATACAACACACCTATTGTCCAATTGCTCTGTGGTATCTTATCTGAACTCTTTCTGAAACTCAACCACAATTCTCCTATTGTCCTTTTGAATTATTAGCTCTTTTTATCTTTTTTATTATTTTTCATGAATTTAATTTTTCCTAATGAACTGTCTTGGCATGTCCTTTACTCCTAAAATTTTTTGATGATTCAGTCTATCAGAACTCACCTGCCACTAGATGACACATAGTTGGATACCTTGGGTGATTTTTTAAATCATTATTACAAATGAAGATCATGTATTCTTGGCACTGCATATTCACATGTCTCAAGAAATTTGTGAATGGTAATCTTGGGGTCAGCACATACATGGCAGACCTCTTTTTTGAATACTAGTCAACAAATCCATTTTCTACTTTCAAATAATTTTTGTCCTTATTTAATAGTTGCATATGTTAAAGAAGTCATGTGGCCTTACAAAAATGATGAATTTGGTAATTTTAGCCAATGCTTTTGCTGAACTAACTGGGAAGAATTACCAGGCCAAGCTCCAGAAGAAAGCAAAATCCTAGTGATGTGACTGATCATTTGGATTTGCTTTTCTCGTGTAGGGGTTTCTGAGGCAGACTGTCTGTGAAAGGCTTGGAAATCCTCATGGGTCTTGTAAAACATCTCATAAGTTGTTCTGGACCTCAAAGGGCAGCACTATTGGAGTAAGGGTAAATCTGAAGTAAACCAGCTTTATATGCTGTGTAGCATGCTTCCTGTTACATAAGATGCTCAGAAAATCTCATTTAATGAGTTTGTTTAAGTAAACCCTGGATTGGTGGAGCTCCTAGGTACCTCACAGAAGCAAAAGAATTGTCCTCTGTGTAGGAAGAGCAAATGATCTTTTGTTTCAAGTTATATTTTACAAAAAAAAATTTAAATAAATGTCCAGCATCCTAATAAAGATAACCAAGGCACACTTGAAATAAGACAACAGGAATGAGAATCAGCAGAAACAACAGCCAATATAAACAGATCCAAATGCCTCCAGATATTGGAATTATTATAAATTGGCTATAAATTATGCTGATTATGTTCAAAGAGATAAAAGATAAGACTGAAAATTTCAACAGAAAATGGGAAAGTATAAACATGGCATTATATTTGATAAACAACCAAGTATTCTTAATCAGTAAAGTAAAATGATAGCAGTCCTTGAATGGGTTTAATTGATTTGAAACAAGAGAAGAAAGAGTGTGTGAACTGAAAGGTATGCAAGAAGTAAATTTCTAGAATGAAACAAAGTGATATAAAAGAATGGACAAGACAGAGAGATGAGAGAGATAAGAGGCATATCTCCCACAGTAGTAAATCCTATCATTTTTCACTAGAATCCCCTGATAAAAGGAGGAAAAAAAATAGAGTGGAAACAATTTTTAAATAGATATTATCACAACATTGTGAATGTTAACAGCACTGAATTAAATATTTGAATGTGGTTAAAAGGGGAAATTTTAGTTTGTATATATTTTATTAGAATAAAATTTTAAAAAAAATTCATGAGACTGTATAACACAAACAGTGAACTCTCAGGTTCATGGACTACAGTTAATAGCGTAATTACAAAAATGTGCTTTCCTCACTTGTAATAAATGTACCACACTAATGAAGATGTTAACAATAGGGTGGTATATGGGAACCCTGTATTTTATGCATGATTTTTCTGTAAACCCATAAATTCTCTAATAAAAAATTGCATTAAGTAAAACCAATATATGAAAATCTGGGTTCACAAAACAATTAAATGGAAATTTTCCTTGATGCAATGGGTTTCCAAATGCTGATGTATGATGATGTTTTCTCAGGGTCACAATGATATGAGAAAAAGCAGTGCAATGTATTGTTTTCCATAAAGCTAAATTAATTAATTTAAAGAGCTACCCTTTATTTAAAAATTGACCTTCCTCCATTTCAGTGATTACAAAAAGAGATATTATATTCACATTTTCACAAACAAATTGGAAATGTGACCAATCAATAATTTCAAAATGATGAATTAGTTGCAATAGGAAAAAATAGAGAAATCTCCATTGAGAGACGTGATAGTAAAATCGCAGAAAAGCACTATCAAAATAAATATCTTAAAATAAGAAAGAAAAATGATCAGACTTACTACTGAAATCTCAATAAAAATATTTTAAGCCAGGAAACAATGAAATCATATCAATATGGTAAAAGAAAATAACTGTGATTCTCAAATTCCCATATATTTCAAGAGTAAAAATGGAATAGTGATATTGTGTTTCAGACCAATTTAAACTGAGAGAAATTGTCATTGGCAGATAGGTTATTCTTCAGACAGAAGGAAAATTATCCTGGATGGTGAATATTCAGGAAGAACAATGAAATAGAAAAATATAGTTAACTCTAAATTAATATTGTCAAAACAAAAACAAAACATTGTTAATCATGTATTATGGGACTTGAAATATATAGAAAATTAAAAGACATTACACAAATAGCATATAATTAGGTGAAGGAGATGAAGTTCAAGCATTCTACATTCCTTTCATTGTTTGGGAAATAAAAGTTACAGTCAATACTTGTTCATAATTCAAGGATATATATTGAGCCTCTAAGTTACACAGGAAGAACAGAGTAAAAGAGTATACAGCTTTCAAGCCAATAAAGAACAAAATGAAATAATAAAAAAAATTCAAAAAGGGAATAAGGTAGAGGAAGAGGATATATAACAGCTGAAACAAATAAAAGTAGATAGTTTAGATGGTAAAGTTAAATTCAATTATACCACTAAATGTAAATGTCCTAAATAATCTCATTAAAAGCCTAATTTTGCCATACTGGATAAAAAAAGATAAAACCCAAATATATGTTACTGAAATATATTTGAAATTGAAAAGATGTCAAATAATAAGATATGCAAATGTAATATGATACAAAAATATTACCTCCCCCAAAAGCTGGTAAGTTTATATTAACTTATGCTATATCAATTTTATCACAAAATATTAATAGAAATATGGAGTGACTATCATGAGGAAGAGAAAAGGACTTTATTTTTATGTGCCTCATAACATGACTTCATCATATATACAGCAATATTGATATTTACACATTGCCATAAAGAGCAACTGCATAGCCATAGTAGGAGATTTTAATTAACAAAATCTAAAAAAAAAATCCATGGGACTGCACTACACAAAAAGTGACTCTTAAGTTAAACCATGGACTATAGTTAATGGTATAATTATAAAAATGTGCTTGCATCATTTGTAACAAATATACTGCACCAATGCAAGGTATTAATAATAGGGTGGTATATGAGAATCCTGTTGCTATAAAGGAACTTCTATAATTAAAAAAAAGAATGAAATAAGGGATAGCATTATAGATACTACAGGTATTAAAATGGTTAAAATAGTATTAACAATCTTATGAAGATAAATATGAAATGTTCACTAAATAGACAAAATCTAATGAAAAAGCAAAAACATTGACCAAAACTGACAATAGAATAAAAAGAATATTTGAGTTGTTGTATTATTATTAATGGTATCAAAACCCTAATTTAAAGATACCCCACAGTAAAAATTCCAGGCAAATTTTTCTTCTTTGCCAAACAATTAAGGAAGAAATAAGACCAGGCTACACAAACACTTCCAGATAATAAAAAAAATAATAATAAACAGTTTACGGCCGTTTAAAGGCCATTATAAACTTAATAAAAACTTGTTAGTCATTACAGAGAAGATAAATTGTTACCATCTCACATTATTTCAAATGCAAAAACTATACTAAAAATATATTAGCAAATCAATTCAGCAACACATTAAAAAGGAAAATGCATTACAATCAATTTTGTGTTATTCTATAAAGTAAGTTTAGTTTAACATTTAAAAAACCTACCTCAATTTATCTCATTAAAAGAATAACGGAGAAAAATTATTTCAAAATCTTTTAGGAGAATTTATTCATGACAGAAACTCTCAGCAAATTAGGAACAGAAAATTAATTGCACAATCTGATAAAATATATAGATTCAAAAACCTATAGAAAATGTCAGATTAATGATTCAATTTGGAAAACGCTCTTTTTGACATTGGAAACTGGATAATGATGCCCACTATTGCCATTCTTAGTCAGCATTTTACTGGAGATTTTAGCACAATAAATGGAGAAAGTCATAAAAAATATAAAAAGAAGAAATATCATAATTAGATGGTATGTTATGTTAATGTTACATAGATAATACAAAAGAACTCCCAGATAATTTATAAGAATTCATGAGTTAAATAAGCAAGTTGTTGGATACGAGAAAAATAAACACATTTAATTATTTCTAAAAATCAGCACAAAAGAGAAAATAAAATTCTAAAATTATACCATATTTAATAATAATAAAGATATATGGGAGCAGGTGTAGCTCAGTAGTTGAGTATCTGCTTCACATGTACAAGGTCCCATATTCAATCCCTGGTACCTCCTAAAATATATATTATATATATGTATATAATAACTTGGAAGAAATCTAATAAAACAGGAAGATTTCTTGTAGAAAATAATGAAACCTTTTAGAAATTAATTGAAGCAGTCCTAAATAGAAAGGAAATAAACTATATATATGAATTGGAAGGCTTTGTATTATGTATATGTCAATTCTTTCCAAGTTGATTTATAGATTCAATGCAGTATTTGTTAAAATCTTTCTTCTTATTCCCCTCTACCCTCCTCCATCTCTTCTTCCTCCTCTTCTTTCTGCTCCTCCCTCTACTTCTCCACTTCTTTCTTCTTTACAACCTCACAAGGTTATTATACAATTAGTATGGGAATGCCTATTGTTCAGGCACTCTTAAAGAAGGAAAAGAAGTGTAAAGACATGTTCTTTCAGATACCAAGTGTTACTTTAAAACTATAGTAATGACGATAGTATGCTATTAGCCTAAGGGTGGAGAAAAATCCAGTGAAACAGAATACAAAGCCAAGAAGCTAAATTTATGGTGTTTAAATGATTCTCTGTCGGATAAGTGTTTCAAATTGAATAAAGCAAGACTCTGACCTCACATAAAACACAGAAATTCTTCCTGATGGTATATGACTAAATGGGAAAAGAAGAACAGTAAACATTTTATAGGGTTAAGTGTTTAAAGTTAAAATTCCATAACTTCGTGCCAGAGAATAATTTTCAAAAATACGTAAAACTACTAATCCTAAAAGGAAAGATTAAAATGATAATATTAAAATTGAAAACTTCATCAAGGTGAATAGCAAGTCAAAAAACAAGGAAGATATAAAGAACCACTGTAAGTCAATTATCAAAAGAAAAGCAACCTAGTTAAAAACAAGACTTGAACTGGCATTTTACAAAGGAGAGGTTCCAAATAAGCAATACATCTATGAAGAGGTTCTCAGTGTCATTACTCAGTAGAAAAATGTCAATTGACTCCCCAGTGGAATATTAGATGCCTACCATAATGACTAAAATTAAAATGTCTGTCAGAACCATTTGTTGGAGAGAATGTAGAACAATGCAAATACTCGTAAGCTGCTGTTGGGAGTATCAACTGATACAACCATTTTGGCAAACTGTTCAGTATAGTTTATTAAAATTGAAGATATTCATATCTTATAATGCAGCAATTTCACTCCTAGGTATGTATCCAACAGAATTAATACATGTCTGTTCAGGAATGTTAAAAAAATGGTAATGTCTACCGATAGGAGAATTCATAAATAAGTTGTGGTATGTTTATACAAAAAATTCCTATATAGCAAGGAAAATGAATGAACTACATTTATAGATGACCATGGGATTATTATCGCAAACATAGTATAATTGAAACAAGCCAGACAAAAAAGAAACCAGACTATATGAATGAATTTATATATATTTCTCAAACAGGAAAATCAAAGATATAGCATTTTGAGAGGCACCCTTAGAAGGTAAAGAATAGTAAAAAATGACTTTCCTAAAAGAAAGAGTGGTTGTTACCTTTAGAGGAAAGAGAATAGTTTTTGATTGGGTTATAGCACACTGGTGCCTTCTAGGTGCTGGCTATTTTCTATTTCTTGACAAAATAAATTATATCTTTATGTTTTATGTTCTTTTCTGCTTGTGTGTTATATTTTAAAATAAAAAGAAAATTTAAAAAGTCATATCTGCTCTCCCCATCCTTCTTTGAACCAAGGGAATGAATGACCTAAGCAGACCAAGCTGCCCTGCCCCCTCCATCTGATAAAAGGGAAATGACATACCTGAATCAAGGGCTGCTCGTAAGTTAATAATAAATGTCTTTTGCTCACCTGATTCCTGAGCAGTCTTGGTTTGATACTACCTTAATGTCAGATTGGAGAAAATGATGGCTCCAAACCTGGAACCCCTAGTCTTAGAATTTCATGTTGAGCTTGGACATGAGGAGATTTCGCAGAACCCCAATATTGGTGGACTTCTTTCTCAGCATACTTAGGAGACCATCCTTTATTGCTTAGATTCCATCAGCTAAGTAGATAATGGAATGTAAAGACGGATTGGCTTGCCCACCCTCACCGTAGTCACAATCAACTCACACACACAACTTTCATGGAATCCAAGGAGTTCTACTGAAGTCATCTAAGTTCTTCCTTGTCTCTCCTTAATAAATGTTCACTCATAATACACATATCCAATGTCCTTATGACCTTTTAACACCTCACTAGCTGTTAAACTACTTTTGTTACATACTAGAACTAAGTTACTGCATCTTAAATCTTAATGTCAGAACCAAGTATTTTTATTTGTTTTTGTCAGTCTATTCCTGATCCCTTTTGGGAGTTTATGATGTTGTAGGAAATTTCTTGTACACCAAGCTAAAGCATTGAAATCTTCCTTGGCAGCAAGATTTTACTTCTAATCACAGTCCCTGTTATTCTTTTTTTTTTTTTTTGTTAGATATCCCTCCCCTTTCTGCTTGCTCTTGCTGTGTGTTCATTTTTTGTGTTATTCTATGTCTGTTTTGTCTCCCCCTGCCGTGGCGACGCGCCGAGTCAGCTCACTGTGCAGTCGGCTTGCCCCGCTTGTGGGCGGCTCTGCTTCTGTTCCCGGGCGGCTTTTGCTCCGTTCGTGGGTGGCTTTGCTTCGTTTGCAGGCGGCTCGCCCTGCCTGTGGTGGCTTTGCCCTGCCCATGGCGGCTTTTTGCCCTGCCCATGGCGGCTCTGCCCCGCCCACATCAGCTCTGCCCCGCCTACGGCGGCTTGCCTTCTCAGGCAGTGTGCCCACTCAGAGAGGTCCCCGGGAACCGAACCCGGGGCCTCCCATGTGGTGTACCGGCGCCCTATCCACTGGGCTACAGCTGCCCC
>PVKH010011986.1:0-17487 GCA_004027955.1 Chaetophractus vellerosus | reverse complement strand
CGAGACTTGGTCACTGCGCAGGCGCGGCTTTCCCCGCTTGTGGGCGGCTTCTGCTTCCATCACGGCCGGCTCCAGTTCGCGGGTGGCTGGCTGTGCTCGATTTGCAGGCGACCTGCCCTGCCCGTGGCGGCTTTTGCCCTGTCCGTGGCAGCTTTTTGCCCTGCCCATGGCGGCTCCGGCCCGCCCATGGCGGCTTCCATTCTCAAGGCGGTCTGCCCGCTAGGAGAGGTCCCCGGGAACCGAACCCAGGGCCTCCCATGTGGTTTCCCAGCGAGCTCTTTATCCACTGAGCTATCTAGCTGGGCCCAGATTTTTTTTTTAAAAAAAACTTATCCAGTACTTATCAATTCTGTTTGCTTAAGTAAATATTTCCCAGGAAAATTAAATTTATTTGATAAACTGAAAGAAGCAGCTAAAAGATCCCAGGCAAATTGAGATTTCTATTTTGGAATTTCAGAAGCATAAATAAAGTTGAGTAATATTTAAATAATGTTCACCAGGATACATAACCTGAGTTTTACATGCCTCTTGGTTAATTATGTTAATTATGCCTGAGTCACAGTTGAGGACACTAAGCATATTTGATAATGGACTAGTTTAGCAAACTCTTTCAGCATTCTTGGCCTCACTTTGTCTGGTAGTGTTGGAAATCTCCTGACATTTCACCTGTGTCCTTTCTATTGTCCCAGACTTTGGCTATGTATTCTATACCTTGTGGTTTATGACCAAGTGGCAGGCACTCTAGCTCCCACTTTTCTGGTCATTTTCTTCTTTGCTCTTGGGCAAATGCTATAATTTTGATAAGGTCCATGTCACATGTGAGTCATAGGAAATTCATGAGGGTTTTCTTTGCCCTTTCCCATATGTATCAGTTTTCCTATGCAATTATGAAAGCCTGTTCTGCAGGTTTTAAATTAAAAAGTACTTTTCATTCCTTCTTATTCTGTATATTTGATCCACTACAAGACTGATTCACATATCTCAAAATTTCCAGAATCAACCCCCCTCTATCTCTCACACCATCACCTTAGCCTAAGCTACCATGATCTTTTTCAATAGACTCCTAAATAAGTGTGCTTCCTGTACCAATTCTTACCATCATCATCATCTTACTAATGCATCCCATCATTGGTAACCGATACTATTTTTGAAATATAAATGTAGTTCTATAAGTTCTCCTTCCCTCCATACCACATTCATTTACATTCAAATCATTTCAAGGGTTTTGTACAGTGCTTAGTCCTAAGTGCTTTCAGTCCCTTGTATACTCTGAAGGATTTTGCTTCTTTCTACTTATAATGCTTTCTGCCAACCACCATTTGTAATTAACTCCTATTTATTCTACGGGTCTCATTCTATTGTCACATTTACAAAGAAGCCTTCTACTTTAGTCAGGGTTCTCTAGGGAAACAGAACTGACAGGAGATATCTGTAAATAGTATGAGATTTTATAAAATTGTCTCATGCTAACATGGGGATGCACAGGTCCAAATTCTGTAGGGCAGGATGTAAGCCAGGGACTCTGATGAAAGTCCTTAATGAGTTCCCCAGGAGATGATGGCTGTCTGATGTAAAGATGGGAATTCTCTCTGAATGCTGAAATCAATTCTCCTTTTAAGGCCTACAACTGATTGGATGAAGCATCACTCATTGCTGGTGGCAATCTCTTCAGTTGATTGTAGATATAACCGGCCATCTATGCAATCAACTCACTGATGATTAAAGTCCATAAAATGCCCTTGCATTACATTTAGCACAGTGGTTTCTTGACCAAACTGGGCACCATTAACTGACCGCGTTGACTCATTAGCCTAACCATCATGACACCTTTTCTGTATTCCCTTCATATGTTCCCATAGCACCATGTACCTTTTCCAATTAATATGCCATCATTATTATTTTTGTATGATTGTGTATTTATCTTTCTTATTAGACTGTCAATTCCATGTGGTCAGAGACTTGGCTCACCACTTTTTCCCAACATTTTCCACATAGTGGCAATCAACACATTTTTGCTGAATAAATACATTGCCTATTAACTTCCAACTTGGGATGAAAGATATATACACTTCCACTTCCAGGCTTCATTTTAGTTCTGAAAACAAGCCTGAGGGGTTTCCTTTTATTCCTTCCCTCCTCACTTGCCAGGAATAGTAGAGGTTTCCAAAGTACGGAGTCACAGAGCCACAGGCCTCTGGAATGGGAAACAGGAGAGTTGGTCTGTGCTGATGCTGATGACATTAACATATTTTATGACATTGATTCTATGGGAGCATGCATGGCAGGGCTCCAACAAATTGACAAAACAAGACCTCTTAGTCTAAAACTCATTCACAAGCTTAGGACTGCCTATATCAAAGGCAAGTTCTTTGACAGTATTTTTCAGCATGTATATCTCTAACCCATCTGTCTTTCATGAACAAGCAAAGAAAATATCTTCTCCTTCAAATGATATTTTCATAAAATACTGCTTTATATACATTACAGAAATTGTTGGATTTATTCCATATGAATTATTCATCACTTTTTCTGGGCAATGTTAAGATTTTAAAATAATGTCTAACTTTTTCCTTCATCTCTGTAATATAACTTTAAAACTACTTCCAGTTATGTTTTTTTAAATTTGCTTCAGCATTTATGAATCAACAATAACAGCTATTCAGTATATTATTGAACTACTTAAATATATTTTGTGCAATAAACCATTCATTATTTTGCAATTATAAGTTTATTATCTGTAGCAAAAATGTAATAAAAAAATTGTTACCTACATATGTACATACCTACATTTTCCCAGACCTCAACTTCCTGTGGCTTACATTAGCAATATTAACATTTTACCTACATCTTATCATGCAAGTCATTAGAATCTTTAAAGTCCCCAAATATTTCTTTACTTTTGTTGCTCAAGGATATTTTGGCTCCAATTGGTGTCCCATTGTCTTTTACAAAAGGTATATTCTGCTAATTGCTACTCTGCCAGTTTCACCATCACTCAGCAGACACTGCAATGTTTTCCCTGGCAAAACTGGGGCCTTCCTAAGTGTTTTTGTCCCAATCAACATCACCACTGTCTTGTTAAGCATTATCGATGCTATGCTTGGTAGTGTAGACTTTGACAGAAGTCCTCATTGTTATAGTGAGTGTTTGGTGTCTCATCTGCTGCTGTAGCTGTTGTTCTCCTTCCACATACCCAGAAGTGCCTTGGGGTGATAGTGGTACCAAGCTAGATGCATTCTTCTAGACTTAGAGATATTCACAAGAAGCATTGTTTGTATCTTGTCTCGTATAGCTTTAGGCAAAAATTTTCCCCTGTATATTTAAATTTTTATTTTATTTTTATTACTCATCTACCTGTTTTCCATAGTTTTCAAGCATAAATCCATTAGGAAGTGTGCTTTGATACAAACCCCAGCTTTTCTGACAAGTTATGAATATTTTTATTGTATTGTAACACATGTACAAAGCCAACTTGTATTCAATGAGTAAAAGAGCCCCAACCCCACCCATATCGTCATCAATTCACAGAAAGAATAACATTTTAGAAGACTCCCTTTGCTTCCAAATTCTGTCAACAAAGGCACTAGATTCTTATCTTCCAAGTCTGAGAAATTATTCCAAAGTGTCTTACTTCCCTTTCCTATATAGCAACTTGTTTTCTGTTTTTCAGTGTACAGCATAAAAACCTAGAGCCCCAGTTCTCTCTCTCCATTCACATTCGGGATTCTTGAAAGTGTTGTGTTTCCTTTTTCTACTATCTCATCTTCATTATCTCCTTGATTTTTTGCAATCTGTCTTTTATCCCAAGTACTTTGTTGAAACTACTTAGTGAATTCAGTAATAGTCTATAACTACAAATTTTGTGGAAGACTCCCAAAGGACACTTCTTGCTGAAATTATGTTTTGTCATATCATTTGTACCTGCATCTAGCCTACCTCATTCCTTCAGTCATGCTGCAGAATTTACAGTTTTTCAACATGCTTGTTCTGTTTGGTCTTTTATCTTTAATCTAAAATGACTTTACCTCCTTTCCTCCTATCTAAATCTTATTGATTCCTCCATATCTAAGGAAAGTGGAACATTTACTGGTGAAAAACGTTGTCTCTGAGTGTTCTTCATTTACTCACATAAGGTCACTTAGCTTGGAACCTAACTTGTTCAACAATGATGTTATTTCTCGAATTGAAATGTCATATTCCAAAAGACCATACTAAGAAAAAAATTAAGATAAAGTATAAAAATATTATGAAATATACTTCACAGCAATAAATAAATAAAAAACAAAAGTTTATATATCTTCTAATGTAATTTATTGCATATAAAGATATCTTGAAAATCAAATAAATGTCTATTTCCCACCATTGAAAATACATCATTTATTTGAAAATAGAAAAACAACACATTAAATAAATTATTAAAAAAATTGCAATGACCTCAACATACTACAATTTATTGATAGATTGTTACACTCACAACCAGCATTCTTAAGTCATACAAATTACCTTATGTTTCATTTTCCTTGGCTTCTCAAGCAAATATCAATGCAATGGCTTGGTTTAAACAATAAGAATTCATATGTTTATGGTTTTAAGGCTAAAAGAAAGTCCAAATCAAGGCATCAACAAGGCAATGCTCTCCTCCTGAAGACTGGGGCATTCTGGGTTGGCTGTTGGCAGTCCTCTGTCCTTTGCTTTTCACATGGCAAGGCTCGTGGCAGTGTGTCCTGGTCTTTTCCTTTTCTTCTGGATTCTTTTGTTGTTCAGCTTCTTTGTTCTTGTGACTTTCTTTCCTGTCTGAATTTCATTTTGCTTATAAAGGACTCCAGCATTAGAATTAAGAACTATCCTGATTGGGGTGGGCCACAACTTAACTGATATAACCTCATCAACAGGTCCTACTTATAATGAGTTCATACCTACAGGAATGGATTAAATCTAAGAATATGTTTTAATGGGGTACACATGGCTCCAACAATCACACCTTAAAACAGAAAAAAAAAACCCAACCTACCATGTTATAATATTAAATAAACTAAAAATGATTAAGTACTAAGAAATTGTTCTTCATCTTCTGATAGGCATATGGAAAACCTAACCTCAGAATTTGTTCTAAAAACAGCGTCAAAACTAGCATTGTCCAAAGCATTTTTCAGAAAGATTTGTTAATGTCATTGTTACAATCCAGCTCCTGGAGGTCGCACAGGCTGGGTTGGCTGCAAGACCAAAGAACACACTCAGCAAGATGTGAGATATGAGCTAGATTTATTGGGACTTACAGACAGGAGAGCTTCTTTCTGGTGGCCTGGTCCAAAGAATGAAGACAGCACTCCGCAAAGTGGCAGGAAAATAAGGGGCAATATATAGGGTCTCAGAACAAAAATATTTCATAACAGAGGTCCTGCTAAGGTCACAGGAAGTATATAAATGGGGTCTGGTGATGTTACTGCAGGAAGGAATTGTACAGACTGGAGAAAATTACAGTCTACGATACCATCTGCACATTGTTCTGTGAGGAGGTCTGTTGCATTTTAATTTGTGTCCTGGGACAGGCAGGTAGCAGCATACTATGGGCTGAGTTTTCTTTATGGAGGGGGAATTAGGGTCGGGGACTTACTGGAACCCCACAGTCACCTATTTCTTTTATTTAGCCTTTCTTTCTCAAATTTTTTCTTTTAGCAAGTAATTTTGAAGGACCTCTTGCTCTGTATTAAATTACTTTATTCATGTGGAATTTATTAAATTTTCATAGTATGAAACTGCTTCCATTATCAGTTCATCACCCATTTCCTATCAAACTAGAAATTCCCCAAAAGATTACATGTTCAATAAATAGAAAACCAAGAGGATAAAAGCAAGAAATCAACACCAGAATAAATGATAATTACAATTTCCAAAACTAAAAACAAAGAGAAAATCTTGAAAGCAGCCAGAAATGACTCAATAGGTATCTGACACCATGGGGGCCAGATGGAAGTGGCATGACATTTTTCAAGTAATAAAACCTAGGCTGCTAGAGAAAATACCATGAAATGAGGTGGCTTAAACAATACAAAAGCATTAAATTACATTTTTGAGGCCAGGAAAATGTCAAAATCAAGCCATCATTCCTTTCTTCCCAAAGACTAGTTGCTGGAGATCCTTGGCTCTTCTGCCACATGGCAGTGTCTCCTGGTCTCTTTCTTCTCTTCTGGGTTCCATTTCAGCTTCTTGCTTCCCGTGCCGTTCTTTTATAAAGGACTCCAGTGTTATGATTAAGGCACATCCTGGGCCATGCCTTAACTGAAGTAAACTCATCAAAGGTCCTACTTACAATGTGTTCACACCCAACAGGATGGCTTAGATTAAAAACATGTTTTTCTGCAGTACATGTGGCTTCAAACACCATAGTAAGTGTCCAAATCCAGAGAATTTCTAAATAAGAAAATAGAAGGGACATTTGGGCTACAATATTTAGACATGTGCTCAAGCAAAGAGGAGAGAATCCATAGAAAGTGAAGGAATATAAATTATAAGAATTGGGGATATTTAAGTAAGTTTAATGTAATTTGAAATTTGAAATAACCATGAAGACATAAAAAAATCAAAACACAAACTATTGCTAATTTATGAATTCATTCAATTAATATATAGCACCTATTATGTAACAAGTACTGTTCTAAATGTTCCTGATGCATTTGGGATCAAAGCAGATAAAGTCCTTTCCCCCATGGAATCTGCAATCTAGTAGGACAAAACATAAAATAAGTAATTATACATTATATCAAAAGATGATGTGCTGTGAAAAAAAATAAAGCAGGGTAGAGAAAATGGGCATTAACAAGGATGGGTATTTTTTTAATTATGTCACCATATTGGACTTTCTGATAAGGGCAAAGATTTTAAGAAATGAGGGAGCAGTTTATGCAGTTTTCTGAGCAGTTTCTTCACAGTTTTCATGTGAAGAAAGAGGAAACAGTGAGTTCAAAGGTCCCAAATTCTGAGCATGCTTTGTGTGTTTAAGCAGTGGCAAAAAACGTCTGCCAGGCCAGTGGTGAATAAATGAAAAGGAAGTAATAAGAGATGAGGTCAGAAATGTGAGTAGGTGCCAGATCATGCAATGATGCATAGCTCATGACATGGACTTTACATTTTATATTGAATGAGATGGAAAATAATTGGAGAGTTTCATCATAGAAAAGATGCATTATGGTTCCCATTTTTAAAAAAGAGCAAATAAACCACTCAGGCTTCTGGATGGAGAGCTAATCCAATGGGGTTAGGGGAGACTGGTTAGGAGGTTATTATATTAACTTATGTGAAAGATGACAGTAGCTTGACATAAAATAGTTGCACTGAAAATGATTATAAGTGGTAGTTCCTATATCTATATTGAAAATAGTACTGTCAGAATTTGTTGACTTGTTGGATGTGAAGTATGAGTTTATAAGAAAGTACATGGATGAGCCAAAGTTTCTTGATCTGAGCCAAAGTATGGAGTTGCCATTTAACAAATATAAAAAGGTTGTGAAAATATAAATACTTAAATTTTAGGCATTTTACATTGGAAATTTGCAAGACATCAATGTAAAGTTCGTGTGTAGGCTTTTTTAATAGAATTCAATGAGTATAAAATATAACTTGAAGGATACATAAGGTTGTCCTAAGAACATGGGTGATATTAAAGCTTTAAGACTGGATACGATCATATTAAAAGTTAGGGCACAGAAGGAAGGGAAGTGGCATGGGGTCTAATATAAGGTATAATGCAAAATGTTAATGTGATGAAATGAGGGTGAAGTAGCAAAATAGACTGAGAAAGACAGCAAATGACAGTAAAGAAGAACTAATAGGTAGGGATTCTGGAATCTTTTTTTAAAAAAGTGTTTCAGGAATCAGTGGTCAAACAACTGTGACAAATACTGCTGAAAGGTCAAGTAAAATGATAACTGACAATTGGCAAGAAGTTTGGCCATGCATTCTATTGCTAGGACATAAGGATAATTTCAGTGCTGGTTAATCTAAATGAGATGATGATAATGAGAACATATTAGGTTATATCTTGGTAAGACTTTTGAAATGCTGTGAACGTGTTAGAAGATAGATATATTTCCTGTTCACATATCAACCTCTGCCCCATGCTTTCTTTCTGTCATTAGGTTCCCAAATATTGGTATAATCAACCAGAAAATGTTCAAATCATCTCTTTAGTTATAAGTGTGCTTCTGAGGTAAATATGGTGATGACCACTGTTTCAAACTTAGAACATGTTGAAGACCAAACTCCAGAAATCAATCATGCAATAAACAGGAGCAATGAGATTGTCAAGGGCACAATGCTTTACGTTTGCTTCTCCACATGCCCTCCACCTAAGTAAAACATTATAGCAAGATATAAACAAGAAACATGTCAGTTGCCATAAAGCTATGTACATGTGTTGTTTTTTCCCCACCTAAAATCTATCCTGTCTCCCTGACAAAGAGTCTGATATTGTGAAAATGCAAAGATCCCAACTCAGTAAAATCAGAGGTTGTTTGGTAAATGATGGCTGGTTTTTGGAAATTGTACTGAAAATTGTATGCATCAAGCTGTAGATCTAAGAAATGAATTAAAACATCACTTAAGCAGATGTGCAATCATACCAAGGGAAAGTCACATTTCCTTACAGTTGAAACACTGACTCTGAGTATATTGCTGCTAAGCACATAGTCTATGGGAAAAAATACTGTAGAAATTAGATCAGAATGTTATCCTGAAAACATACGGACTCAATGGAAAAACATAACTCTGGAAATACAATAAAAATTATAAGAAAATATCAAAAATTTGATTTATAATTTTAAAGAGACTAGAATTCATAAGAAAATTATATGCTGTGATGAAATCACAAAATGATATGTTGAGATCAAAAAGTATTTTTTAGAAAAAGAATTGAGTTCAAATAAAATTGAAAAAGGGAAGTGCGTATTGATAATGAAAGAAAGCAAAAATAATATTGGAAAAAAGAAAGCCATCCCATAATGGCAAAAATAAGTATCTAGAACTGTCCTATAAACTTTATAAATTACAATAATAAAGAAAAAATTATTCAATCATTAAGCCCACAGAAGAACAAACACTAAGCAAACAAATACAAAAAAACAAAATAAGAGAAGTTGTTCTATAAATGACCAAAAATTAATGCAGAATTTTAAGGAAAAGAAATTTGAGTCATAGAATTTCGTGTCAAACAAAAGTTTTTTTAATGTTTAAATACATACTAAAATAAATAATGTCCCAGATAGTTTATCACACATGCCTAAACTTATTTTTAAAAAGAAGAAAGCAAACAAGTTATAAATAAATTTACATCAGCACACATATACACATACAGCAGCTGAGAGAAATAAATTAAAATTTATTCTTTAGGAAGAGGAGCATTGCATGAAAGGATTGATGGTAAGCAATATAGAGTTAGCTCAATTAATATGTGACATTTTTATAACCAAATATGAATATCAAAGTAATCTTTGGAACAAGAAGCTAGAATGTCAATTGAGAGAATGTGATAATAATCTGGGATCCAATCTTTAGCTTACATTAACAAAGAGGCAGTTCTGATGCACCAATTACAAATGAAAGCTTTGGCTTTTTTAAAATTCCAAGTACACGACTTAGTAGATTTGTATTATTATATGAAATGCAAATTTTCTATAATGTGGTCATTTAGTTTTAAAATGTGTTGGTTATTATTACTACCAATGTACATAAATTTCCAGGTGGGATATATCTCAGAACTGTGGAATCCCATCTGTGTCATTTGATCTTATAAACAAGATATGGTATACTCATACAATGGAATATTATTCAGCTATAAGAAGAAATCAATTGGGGAAGCACATGACAACATGGAGGAACCTTGAGGATATTATGTTGAGTGAAATAAGTCAGACACAAAAGGACAAACATTGTGTGGTCTCACTGATATAAAGTAAACTCAGTAAGTAGACTTATGAATTTGGACTATGAAGTGTAGATTGGTGGGGGATAGAATGTGGGATGAGAAGTGGGAGAAGATCCTGGATGTATGTGGAATGTTTAATAAAGTCAAATGTAAATATGTGGTAATGGTTGGACTTGATTGTAGCACGTTTTATTTATGGATGTGATTTTGCATGAAACGAGTAGTCTGGGAAGATTAATGTTAGTTGGAGGACAGCTGGAGGATATTGGGAATGTATAACAATGATATTAGAAGTAGATGAGGATTGTAGTTAATAATATAAATACAGGAATTCTACTACAGGGTGTTAAGAATGTGGTGATACATGGAAAAAATATAAATAATGTAATTTATGGACTATAGTTAAGAACAACTTTGTAATATTTTTGTAGCAAAAGTAAAGTGAGCACTATATAATTCAAAAGGCAAACAAAAGAATATGGGGTGTGGTTTTGTGAGAGATGAATATGATTAAGCATTTTTTCTCTCATTTTTTTTCATTAATAAGGAGACCTTGACTGTATCATTTAACTAATCTGCGTTCATCTGTGTATCTTTCTGAGCACTAGCATTCAACTGAGTCAGCAGTTGGAATTAAATGAGTTTAAAGTGCCTAAAAGACTGCTTTTTAGGGGAAATGTTTCCATAACTTGCTGAGCTACATTTTTCTGTTCTTTTATTTTTGTGAACTTGACCTAAAGTTGTTAATAAAAGAAATAATTTTTTAAAATGGTTTACCACACCCTGTCCTAGGCACTGGGAAGACCTAGAATTTCACTGAAATGGCAAGCCATTGTATGGTGTGAAGTTATTTCCCACCTACTGGCATACCTGTGTCTTAACTAATGTGTCCATTCTAGTTGCTACTTCCTGCTCACCAGGGTCCAATCAGTGTGTTAATATCAATTTAATGAACCAACTTGATATCCTGGGTAATAGATATATGATCTAGTTCCTTATGTCAAGATTATGACATAGAACTTATGATATAGCCCTGAAGTATGACATTGAAGATGTATTGATTTTCTTTCCAACTAAAAGCATGTTGTCTCTGATGATATTTATTCATACGTTTAGAGGAAAAAGGTGTTTTACATTTAAATAGTTGTATACTATGTGCCAGGGGATATGTTAATTTGCTTCAGCAATGAAACTACATTTAGACCAGCAACTGCAATTGAAGTCATCAACTATTTATCTTTACAATAATGTATGATTATTATCCAAAATCCATCTCTATTCTGAAAAGTTCAAATAGACAAGATGAATGGAAAGGTGGTAGGAATCACTATCCCTGCCTCTTTGAAGTCCTTATTGGTGATACTATATCTTCAATTTTTCCAGGAATGTATATTTGCTATAGTGCATTACTATTTTGGTAAGTTAAGGCAGTTCTTGTGCTCCCTTTTTCTTTGCAGTCAGTAGGAAAGCCTTACCTTAACTTCATAAAAACTAAATATCATAAATAAATGAAATGAATAAGAAAGGAAAACAGAAAAAGATTAAGTAATGAGTTTGAGTAGTGTTAAAATACCAAAGAAGTTTGAGGATGGATAGTCAATACATTTCCCAATAAATAAAATATGTCAATTTTGTAGAGAAAGCTTTGAATGGCATTGTTTTTTGGCTAAGAAAGAATTTACAATATTGTGGACATTGATTAAAATTTTTCAACTTCTTACTTTGAAATATTTTCAAATTTATGGGACAATTATAAAATTAATACAAAACTCGTACAGAGAACTCTAACATGCCCATACCCCTCATCCCAGATTCACAAATTTTAACATTATGTCACATTAGCCATATCATTATATCTATCTATCTATTCATCTATCTATCCATCTATCTATCTATCTATCTAATTATTTATTAACCCATTTTCTGACCACTTAAGTGTAAAATGTATACATCATTTTCCTTGAATACTATCTATTTCTGTTTGAGGAACATCATAATCAACTAGCCAACACCAAAGATATCTGTGCTGAAACTATTGTGATTGTTGTTTCATCTCTCCTTCCCATTAGAGAATGTATGCCTATCTTATTTTTGTGATCAATTGATGCTACTTGGCCTCTACTACTCCAACATCTCAAAATACCTATTAAATTCAGGGAACCTATATCAATGACAACAGTTACCAGTGTCATTTAAAGAGAATAATCACAAAGGAGTCCTTCAAAGATGTTGATGCTCCATTCAAATGGATTTCTCACAGCTTTGGTGAAGAGCAATCTCTGGAATACATAGGGAGATATTTAAGAGGTAGGCAAGCAGGTTTTACTTGATAAACCAACTTACCTTTCTAGAATTCCTTAGTTTTTGCATACCTTTCTCTACAATGTACTAAGGAAGTCCTAACATTTCAATTTTATTTAATATAGACTGACTTAAAATAACACATCACAGCTAGAATTTATGCTTAGTCAGAGAATCTAAATAAATTTAGCTTGTTTCATTATTTATATTATTTTAATTCTTTCCACAGCTGTTCCACATTCCTAAGATCATTCCCATGCATGTTCCTTGGACTTCTGACAAAATAAACAGCAAATTTCATGTGATTATTTTGATTCTTTTTGTACCTTTTCATGGGCTATTTATTGGACACTTTTTAAAACTAATTTGTCTCTAGGTCTAAAAGCAATGAGAGGTGGTGGGAATAGGTCCTGAAAGATCAATTAGCTCTACCAGAGCAAATTCCTCAGAGGAGGCCATTTTTGTGGATCTTCAGGCAAGGGGAGACTGACCTTTTTAGAGAGGATTGGAAAGTTTGCTTATTATGGTAAATGAGGCTCTGGGAAATTTGCAGGTTGAAAGCCCACAGCTCCATGAAAATCTACCTATATTATCCCAACATAATTTTCAGTGTCTCATAAAATACAAACATTCAATTTGTGTTTTAATATAACTACCTGAAGATGTAGTATTTGGTTTTTGTTTACAGAAATCTCAGTTAAGGTTTTTTTTTTTTAAGGTAGTCATGGACCTTGAGTGGGAATTTGAAGCCCTGGGCTCATCAGTTTCTTTCCTCAAGTTCTTTAGCACATTTAGGAGCAAGAAACCCACACCATTGCACTCCTAATTTCCACTAAAATATGCTATAACAGTAAATACCCGGTCACCTAAAGCCTTTAATTTGATAGGCACTTGATTATAGGTAAGTACCAGTATGATTTAAATAACTGTTTTGTTTTCTAATGCTATGGGATTTCAATGGTCCTTTCATCACTAGAAGCAGGATATTATTTCCATTAAACTTTTATATCAGAGAAACAATTCATAATAATCCAGGAACAAATCAGAGAACACATTCTTAGAGTTCTGTTCTTTCTTGTACCACATTTGGAACTAAATTCTGTATCAGTCAAGACCTTATCAGAGAAGAACTACTAGGAGATACATAAACTAAAAATATGTGGAAAGAAATTTGACCTTATACAATTGTAGAGAATAATTAAGCAATCTGTAAGAGGTGGTTTCCTCATGTCTGCTGAACAGCCTGAAGACAGGAGGGGCCAGTAGAGAAGAGAAATGGACTCAAAGTTCTGGAAGACAGAGAAAAGTACTTATGAGGATGATTGGAATCCATGAGGACAGTTTGGAAACTGCATCAGTCTCTCCCCACCTCCAAGCCTCCACATTTGAAGATGGTGGTATCCTGCAGATGACTCTGGGGTCCTCCATCATGTTACTACACATGTACTTAATCCAGGAGTTAGAGAAGATAAAAAAGAAAATCTAATAAGAGATGGGGTTGCTGCAGATACCATATCCACATAAGACATTAGATTAGTGACAATGTGAAACAGCACCTCATGACTTCTGAACATGAAAAGAATATGGCAACTGTGTTCCCCCTTCCAAATATTAGCCAAAATGTCTCTTTGGTGCACACTTTCATGGAAAACTGCAGAGGATGGAATTCTCAGAAACACAGTTCTAGCTTTGCTAAGTTGACATGATTAAATCCACCTTCCCTACTACTTCACTTGATGACATGATTACACCCCCAAAGGATAAGTCTATATTGTATTATTCCTTTTATATGCTATCAAAGAATATGCAAATCAAACCTATAGCAATGAAAATCTGAACAACAGTTGCCATTGGCAGATGATTGATTGGAAAAAGAAACCCCAAATACATCAATATTTCAGGGAAAGATAATGAGATCAATGGAATTGACCTACATAAAGAAAGAAGAGTAAATGCTTGGAAAATTGCTTATTCTTATGTAAAAGGCATGTGAAAGTGGATCATTGCTTCACTTTATGTACTGAGGCCTATTTGAGGTATACTGAAGACTTTTATATTTTAAAAAGCAAAATAAAATTTTTGTACTTTAAGATAAAAGATAGAAGTCTTTGTCTAACATAACCTAGTAAGATGATCAAGCATTAGGAAATGGCTTAATATATTTGAATAGATTTAAAATGCAAACAGCTACCAAAAGAAATATACCTTCTGCAAAGAAAAGTCAAATCTCAGTCTGCAAAATTATACTTGTGATCTACATATTTGACAAAGGATAACTGCACAGAATATTTTCTTTTTAAATTTCTGAAAAATCAATAAGAATGTGACAATTAAATAGAAAATAAGCAAAGGTTACTTAAAAAACAATTTACAGGGTGACTAACATAAGAAAAAATGTTTGGCCTTATCAGTAATAGGTAAAATGCACATTAAACAGCAGTAAGATACAATTTAACATACAACAAATTAAGAAAAATGTACAATCTGTCAACACCAACTTTTGGTGAGGAAGTAGATAAAGAAATATTCCCTGTAGGTGAGAGTGTAAAATGGTAGAAACACTTTTGAAAGCATTTAAAAAATATCTTGTACAAAGGAAGTTAGGCATATTCTTTATACCAGCAACTACTCCAGCTGCTCATTCCAGAATTGTTTGTAAGAGTGAAAAATTGGCAACAACTATAAAAGAGGAATGGATATATTTGAATGTAAATGTTTACATGATTAAATATATAGAAAAGTGACAAAGAATTAACTAGTGCTAAATGCACCGAATGAATAAATCTCAAATAATGCTTTAAAAATAGAACAATGTAGTATATGCAATCTCTAAAAACACACTAACAATGCCATATTCTATTTCTGGACCCATGCACATACAGAATAATTGTAAAATATATCAATAGGAAGGAAAGAAATCATCTTCCGGGTAGAATTCATTACGGGGAATGAAGTTTAATGAAAATAAATGTATTGTGGAGCATAGTATAAGATTACAATTGTGTATGTATTATTCTGTTCTTAAAAAACTATTTTGGAAGAAATATGGCAGGTGTTAACATTCAATGGATGTAAGTACAAGGGTTTTTTAATACTATCTTATTTTATTTATGGATCAAATAAACCTTTAAAATATTTTATGTGAAACAAACCACTACCACCACAACGAAAATTTTAAAGATGCTACAATCCAATAAGCATTCCACAATTTATCTCTTAATTTAAATTACAGAGAGTGAGGAATTGGGGAATCACATATGTTCTCACACCTAGGGAAGTCATAAGTTCTGGATGAATAGATAATCCAAAGGGAAAGAACATGCAGTCAACCTAGCTAGGCCTACATACATTCTTGGAGCATTTATTTTAGAGGCTGGGCAAAAGAAAACTCCGAAGTAAAATAGAAAATCCTTCTAATATTATTAGAGACTATTTCTGGTTCCTCTTAAATTTATTATCCCTGAATTAAAGAAATTAAAGCATTATAAATTTTAGGATAAAGGTTCTAACAGCATGGCAGAAACTTTTAAAGATTTATATAATAAGAATTCTCTCAAAATAATAGCACATCACCTTTTATTAGGTTTTTGAATTTAACTTTGTGCTTAGATTACTTACTTTACTTTTGATATTTTAAATGAATGGAAATTAATAAAATAGTAGCCCATTGACACGCACAATATTTCTTTCCCTTTCCATACAATGTGCTTTAATATGAGTATCAATATAAAAGTAAAATGACATTGTACTAAGTTTAAATTATATGCCATTTGTTTGAAGATAAGACTTCCAATGTACTTAAATGTAAGGCTAAAATGTTGATAGTTCTGAGAGTTAGAGTATTATGTTAAATGATGATGGGAGAAGTCTAAGAGACCTCAAGTTAGAACTTGGTAATTAGATGCCGTTTTCATAGGTTACTTCACTTTTAATACAATTATGAAATGAACAATATTGTGTGTTCCCATATTTAATATTTAAGTAGAAAATGATAGACATTAAAAAGTTATGGGGGCTAGCTGTAGCCCAATTGGTAGGGTGCCGGTTTACCACATAGGAGGCCCTGGGTTTGGTTCCTGGGGCCTCCTCGAGATGGCAGACCACCTTGAGAAGGCAAGCTCGCATGGGCAGGGCAAGCCACTACAGGCAGGGCAAGCCCCCGCAAGCAGGGCAAGCCCCCGCAAGCAGGCAGGCCACCGCGCGGTGAGCTGACTCGGCGGGTCGCCGCAGTGGGGGGAGACAAGCAGGAACTGAAGAATGCAAAAATGAACACAGCAAGAACAAGCAGAAGGGGGGGGATGTGTAATAAATAAAAAATAAATCTTAAAAAAAAAGTTACTATAGTAACAATGTGCTCAGTTGCCAATATTACTTCATAAGAGAGATTTTTTCCATCAAAATATACACAAATTTGACCAAATTTTCATTCTCTAATGAATAGGAAATGACTAACAATAAAAAGAAATCTTTGAAAAAAAATGATATTCCTTCTCTCCTATGTTATATGAGGTTCCCTACAGAAACAAAAATTAAAAGAAACAATTAAGGATGAGTATAGTATTAAATAGTTATTAGGGCTCAACTGTCTGTGTTCACTTTGGGTGCATTTATTGACTCTGAAAGCTGTAACCTAAGTGAGAGAAGTGAAGTGGGATTAGTAAGATCAGGAGAATATGTTGAGATCAAAAGTCCAAAGAACTCACATGTGGAGCACCTGATATACTAACTGCTGCTTTGCCATTTTCTAGCTGCATGATTTTGCATAGCATCCACCTTCTCTAAGCTTCCTTTATTTAATTGATAAATGAATTAAAATGTTTTTGCCTCATCTCACATGATTTTCCACATCATCACTGTACAGGTCTAATGAGAATTTATATGAATGCATTAATATAGTTTTAAAGTCATAAAGTGCTTTTTTTTTTACATCTCCCCTCCTCCTTTTCCTGCTTCCTCTTGCTGTGTGTCCATTTTTCTGTGTTCTATGTCTGCTTCTTGTCTCCCCCCGTTTTTTGCGGCGACGTGCCGAGTCGGCCCTCCGGCGCAGGCGGCTCTCCCCGCTCGTACGTGGCTCCATTCCGTTTCACGGGCAGCTCCGCTCCGTGTTTTGCAGGCAGCAGAGGTTCATGTTTTGCCGGCTACTTGGCACTGTGATTTGCAGGCAGCAGCTCCGTATTTCATGGGTGACTTTGCCATGCCCAAGGCGGCTCCGCCCTACCCATGGCAGCTTTTTTGCCTTGCCATGGCAGCTTTGCCCGCCCATGGTA
>PVKH010011985.1:0-17498 GCA_004027955.1 Chaetophractus vellerosus | reverse complement strand
CTGATAGAACGGATAAAAAAAATATGAGTCATCTATATGTTGTCTACAAGAGACCCACCTCAGATGTAAGGACACGGCCAGGTTAAAAGTGAAAGGTTGGAAAACGGTAGTCCATGCAAATAATAACCAAAAAAGAGGTGGCATAGACCAGATAAATGCAAAATAACAATACCATAGTATATGAATAATAATTACTCAGTGCAACTAGCAAATTGTTCCTGTGATCAGTGTTCAGTATGAAGTTTCTTCATACAAAATAAATACTTGCTTTTAATTGAGGAGGGCTGGAGAAGAGATATAGTTTTGGACACTTCATTTTTCTTTAACCATTTCTTATGCATACTTGTTAATTAAAATAGTCCATTTGGATCAATAATGATTTAGCATGACTACTATTGAAAAAGGTTTTGAGTTTTTCTGCCTCCTAAAATTATGAGTTGGCTTTTTGTTATCTGCTGTAATTCATTCCAATAAGATGTGAAGAATTCCCAAATAGGAATTTGGTTATCCAGAAAGAATTATGGCCTAAATGGAAATTAAATAAAGCAAACCAATAATTTATTTCACTCTTAGAGATTATGTGCAATAGCTGAGCTGTAATATAAAAATTAGAATTATGTTAAAATTATTTTCTATTATATTAGCATTATTATTTACATTTATAAATGTTTGTTGCTACATTATTTCTTATAACTGATTATATTAAATCTAACCTGGCCTTGCACTCTTTTAAAATTTGAAATTTCTTTCAATCTATTTTTTTGTTAAAGATGAGGATATATATATATTTAAAGATTTATTATTTATTTATTTATCGCCCCCCTTGCTGCTTGTGCTGTGTCCATGTTGTTTTGTGTTCTTCTATGTCTGCTTGTCTCCCTTTGTTACATCATCTCGCTGCGCCACCTCACCGTGCCACGCAGGCTGGCTTGCTTTCACCAGGAAGCCCCGGGAATCGAACCCGGGGCCTCCCATATGGTAAACAGGAGCCCAACCAATTGAGCCACAGCCGCTTCCCATCAATCTATTTTTCTATTTATTTTACAATAAAGGTCTATAAGAAAAAAGCCACTGATTGTAAACTTTGGATAGATCATATGGTATGTGAATATATCTAAATAAAACTGCTTAATAGCCAGAAATAGCAGAAATGTACAGAAGGGGAAACAGTTTGAGAGGGGAGGTATATCCTTGTTCCTTTTCTGTTTTTTTATTTATTATTATTTTTGAGATAATGAAAATGTTTTAATAATGATTGAAGTGATGAACGCACAATTATGTAGTTATACCATATACCACTGATTTGTACACTTTGGATAAATTGTATGCTTTATTAATATGTATCAGTAAAATTGATTTGTTTAAAAAAATAGGGTGAGTTGGGGGGAAAAGTATGCAAAATATAAGATATGGACTATAGTTAGTAGTAATATTTTGACAATGCTTTTGCATAGTTTGTAACAAATGTATCAACAATGCAAGGTGTTGGTGGAGGGGTGATGTATGGGACCCCTGCATGTTGTTATGTATGTTTGCTTTGTAAGTTCACAATGTTTACTATACACTTATGTATGTTCATGTATGAATGATATACTTGAATAAAAAATATGAAAAAAAAAAGAAATATGGCTACTGAGCCAATAGTGGAGATAAGTATAAAGAAACCAATAGGGTACAAGTTTAAAAAAATTGTACCATAATAAAACCCATTATGATTAAAAACGCAAGAGTAGCTACATTAATATAGATGAAATATACTTCAGAACAAAGAATACCACTAGATAGTTCATAACAATGAAAGGCTAATTCATTAAGAAGACAATTTTAAATGTGTATTTAACTGTCTTACTTTCCATGCTGTTAAGACAAATACCACACAATGGGTTGCCTTAACAACAGAAATATACTGGCTCATAGTTTCAGATGCTAGAAGGCTTGCTTCCTCCCAGGGTCAATGCATTCTGGAGGGCTGGCACCATTTGGGGTTCCTTGGCTTTCCCATCTCATGGTGATGGCCTCCCCTTTCTCTTCCAGGTTCCAATGATTTCTGGCTCCCAGCTCCTCTATGTAGCTTTCTCTTCACAAAGCCTCCAGTAATAGGATTAAGGCCCTACCTCATTCAGTCGGGTTACACCCTAATCAAAAATAACATCTTCAGGGAAGCAGATGTGGTTCAAGCAGTTGAGTGCCTGCTTCCCACATGGGAGGTCCCGGGTTCAGTTCCCGGTGCCTCCTAAAAACAAAAAAAACAAACAAGCAAACAAATGAAAAACCAACTTAGGGGAGCTGAAGTGGCTCAGTAGTTGAGTGCCCGCTTCCCCCATTCCTGGCCCTGGCACCTAAAATAAAAATAAAAAAATCTTCAAAAGGTACTATTTAAAATGGGTTCACATGCACAAGAATGGATTAAGAACATGTTTTTTGTTTATTCCTTGAGTACATAATTCAATCTACTACAGTCCACCCTCTGGATCCCAAAGAAACATGTACTTTCCACATGTGAAAAACATTTCATTCCATCAACATCCCAAAAGCCTTAGCACTGTCATTTCATTACAATGCTAAGCACAAAGTCTCATCAAAATCAGTTATGGGTGTGGTTTGTCCTGGGGCAAAATTCCTCTACATCTAATGGACTTGTGAAACCTACAAAACAAGTTATTTGCTTCCAAAATACAATGGTGGGACAGGCATAAGAGAGGCATTCCCATTCCAGAAGGGAGAAATTGGAAGGAAAATAGGGGTCATGAGTCTTGGGCAAGCCTGAAACTCAACACTGGAAACTCCATTAGATTTCAAAGCCTGAGAGTCATCTGTGGATCCATGCTTTGTCCTCTTTGCTGAGGAAGCAGTAGCTTTCCTCTTTCCAAGTGCTTGCACAGAAACCAGGCTCTCTGCAAACACTGGGGCATAGGCCCTATCATCACTGAGCACTGGGGTGGTGGCACTACATTCTACCTGAACATTGAGGTACATGGCCTGCCCCCTCCAAGTGCGGGCATGGACTTGCCCTTTCCATATGTGGGAGTGGACCTGCTCTCTTAGCCCAAGGGGAACTTTTTGACCCAGAGTTCTGCTTCCATGATTCTGCCCTTGAAGTCATTCTTCCTTCAATTTGTCTCTTCTTTGTTCCTTTCAGTCCAGGGTGGCAGCAGTTCTATTCATATGTATTTTGCAGAAACTTTGTTGGCTTTCCATGCAGTTCAGTGGGGTTCAAACCATCAGACAAAAGGACTTTCCACAGCCCCTTCCTGGATAACTGTATTTCCAATCCTGACTTCCTCTGATGTCTGACTGGATATATACTCAGCTACACCCTCTTCAGAAAAGGGTTGTTCAGTTAAACCCTTACATGGAACCCTGTTCTCTGTAGACTCACTTCCTAGAAGCTCCAAAGTCTTCAATTTCTGGTTCTTTTGTACTTAAGAGTTTACTTCTCATCTTATCCCTTTCTTCTTACATTTTACCATATGCTGAAAGGAGAAACCAGGCTGCACCTTCCAAACTTAGCTTGGAAATCTCCTCAGCTAAACTAATTCATCACTTCCAAGTTCTGCCTTCCATGTGACATCAGAATACAATTTCGCCAAGTTCTCTGCCAATTCATAACAAGGATCACCTTTCCTATAGTTTCCAATAACACATTCATAATTTCCTTCTAAGGCCTCAATGGAAATAACATTTAATGCCTACATTTCTACCAACAGTCTTTTCAAAGCAATCTAGGTTTTTTAAAATCAAGTGCCTCACAATTCTTCCAGTCTCTACCCATTACCCAATTTCAAAGCCATTTCCACATTTGTAGGTATTTGTAAGAGCAGTACCCCACTCCAGTACCAAAAACTGTCTCAAATTTCTAGGATGCTATGACAAATAACACACAATGGACTGACTTAACAGAAATTTATTGGCTCACAGTTTCAGAGGCTAGAAGGCTTTCTTCCCCCACGGTCAATAGCTTTCTAGAGGGCTGGCAGTCTTTGGACTCCTTGGCTCTCTTGTCACATGACGATATCCTCTCCTTTCCCTTCTAGTCCACTGACTTCCATGTTCCTTTCCTCCATGTGGCTTTCTCTTCACGAAGTCTCTAGTAATAGGATGGAGGCCTAACCTTCTTAAGTTGGGCCATACCTTAACTAAAAGTAACATTTTCAAAAGGTATTTAAAATGGGTTCACACTCTAGGAATAGTTTAAAATTAAAAACATATTTTTTTTTTCTGTGGTATATACTTCAACCTACCAAAGCAACTAATTACAGAACTTCAAAATACATGATGCAAGAAATGACAACTGTACTTAGAAAGACAAATCCACAATTACCGTGGGAGATATTGATTGTCCTCCCTCAATAATTTATCTATCAAGTAGAGAGAAAAACAGTAAAGATAGAGCAGACAAACAATACTATTAACCAATGTGATTATATATATATATATTTTAAAAATTTCACCCAAGAGCAGTAGGATATTCCTTTCAAATATACATAGGACATTCACCAAGATGGATGAGATGACGGCTGTGGTAGACAGAATAATAATGGCCTTCCAAAGATGTCCATGTCCTAACCGCTGGAACCTGTGAATATGTTACCTTATATGACAAAAGGGACTTTGCAGATGTGATTAAGTTAAGGATCTTGTGATGGGAAGATTAACTTGGATTATCTGAATTAGCTCATTGTAATTTACAAGTCTCTTCATAAGTAAAAAAGGAAATTCAGTGTCAGAGAAGGAGATGTGATAACTGAAACAGAGGTTGGAGGGATGTGATGGAAGGGGGCCACAATCACAGGAATGCAAGCAATCTCCAGAAACTGGAAAAGAGAAGGAAATGGATTCCTCCAGTGCTTCCAGAGTTTCTAGAAAGGAATGCAGCTCTGCCAACACCTTGATTTTAGTTCAGTGGGACCCATTTTGTACTTCTGTCCTCCAGAATTTAAGAAAACAAATATATGTTGTTTAAAAAGACTAAGTTTGTGGTTATTTGTTACAACAGCAGTAGGAAACTAACACAATGTCCATAAAATAAGTGTCAATAAATTTAGAAGGACTGAAGTCATACAGAGTATGTTTTTTAACCACAATGGAGTTAAATTAGAAATCAATAACAGGACGATATATGCAAGATCCTTAAATACTTAGAAACTAACCAACACACTTCTAAATAACCTGCAGATCAAAGATAATGGGACAAAAAATTACAAAATTAAAATGAAAACACAATGTATCAAAATTTGTGGGTAGGCAGCTAAAGTAGTGACTAGAGGGGGACTTGCTTATATCATAAAAGAAAGATCTCAAATCAATGATCTAAACCTCCCCCTAAACAAGCTAGAAACAAGAACAAATTAAACCCAAAGTAAGTAAAAGAAACGAAATAAAGAGTAGAAATTAATGGCATAGGAAGTGGTCAAATAATCAAGAAAAGTACTAAAAAAAAACACCTGAAAGTTGTTTTCTTATAAAGAAAGAAGGGAAATTGATAAGCAACTAGTGTCTTAGTTTTCCAGGGCTGTGATACAAATACCATATAGTGGGTTGGCTTAAACAACAGGAATTTATTGTCTCATGGTTTTGGAAGCTAGAAGCCGAACACCAAGGTATCGCCAGGCCATGCCTTCTCTTGAAGTTTGTAGTGTTTTAGTGCTGGCTTGCTGAAAATCCTTGGGATTACTAGGCTTGAGATGCATCTATGCCTCTGTCACATGGCAATCTCTCCTTCTTTCTCTGGCTTCTACCTCTGGTTTTTTTCCTCCTGTGTCCAATTTCCTTTGCTTTTAAGGACCTCAGCCATATTGGATAAAGGTCGACCTTCATTCTATGTGTCCATACCTTAATAACATCTTCAAAGGTCCTAATTAAAATAGAGCTAGATGATGGGACTTAAACATGTCTTTTGTGGGGGGCATAATTCAATTCCCAACATCTAGCTAGATTCATCAAAGAAATCACTAAACAAACAAAGAAAAAAAAAAAAAAGAAAGGAAAACCAAAACAACAAAACATGAATAGACTATATATTAAAAGGTGTTCAATCTTATCAGTCAACAGGGTAATGAAAATTTAAATCCTAACGAGATACTACTTACTACATACCAACTAGAATTGCTAAAATTAAAACAGGCTGATATACCAAGTGTTTACAGGATGTGGAACAAGCAAAACTCCATACATTACTGATAGAAATGTAAAATGGTGGACTCATTTTGGAAACCAGTTTAACTCTTTCTTTTTTTTTTTTTTTTTCTTTTTTTCCAGGAGGTCCTGGGGATCGAACCAAGGTCCTCTATATGGTAAACGGGAACTCAACTGCTTGAGCCACAGCTGCTTCCCAACTCTTTCTTATAAAATTAAACATACATTTACCATATGACTCACAATTGTAACTCTTAGGTTTTTTACCTAAGAAAAATGAAGACATGTCCATACAAAGACTTGTAAACAAATGTGCATTCCTAACATTCTTATTTTGCTAAATTACTAATAATAACAGGAGTGGGGGGGCAGAGAGAGAATATAATAATCACTCTATATAAAGGGCTCATCATAAAGAATCTTTTGTGTCCTAGTCTAAAAACCTAACTATAACTTATAATTTACTGGAAAACTAATTTGAAATTTATTTACAAACTGGACAATGCCTGTATATGGAGTTATCAGTAGTGGTTCAAAGACAGCAGCATTTATGGATTTTAGAATCAGAGAGTTTTAGTGCAGAGGGACTATTTGGTATCTTATTGCAGAAAAGACAGTCATTGTGACAGTTTGAAGCTCTTTGATGAATCCAAAAGAGAAACTAATCCATTCCTGTGGGTGTGAGACCCTTTTGACTGGACTATGTTAGTGAGGAGTAACTCAGGTTGAATCTCTACCCTCTTGCTGGGTCTGATAAAAATGGAGAGAGAGAGAGACACACGCACACAGGAAAAGGGAGCTGCCATATTTGATCCTGCAATGTGAGAGAAAGGACTCCAGTTTTATCCACAGCTGAGCTGCAAGGAGAGCTCAAACAGCTAAGGCCCAGGGAAAAATGAGTCATATGCCTGATAGCTTGCAGCTGAACTTGGGAAGAAAGAGAGAGGAGGCCCAGAAAGAGACAAGTCCTATGCCTGGTTGCTCACAGCTGAGCTCCGGGAGCTGGGTTCTAAGAGATGATGAGCCTGGAGGGGAAGGCTCTTGGCAGAGTACGGTGGCCATCTTGATTTTCCAAATGGCTGGATAACAGGATCAACAGTAGTGGTTTTCGTGAAAAAACACCTCTGACGGTGCCTTGATTTGGATAGTTCACGGCCTTGGAACTGTAAGCTTTTATCACAAATAAATCTCCTTTATAAAAGCCAACCCATTTCTGCGTACTTTGTATCGGGAGACAAACTAAAACTGTCATCTATCAATAATAACTCTCCTCTTTTTTTTTTTTACCGGGAGATCCCGGGGATTGAACCCAGGTCCCTCCATATGGGAGATGGACGAGTAACCATTTGAGCCACATTCGTCCCCCCTCTTCTTCTTTTAATAATAGAACTGAATGAGCACATGGTAGCCTAGCAAAAGACTATAATTTCCTGCCTCTTTTGCAGCTTGGTGTGGTCAAGTGACTAAATTTTGGCAAAAAAGATGTGAGTGGCTATACAAAATGTGCCACTTCCAGGTGATACTGCTAGCTCCCCTGGCCCATTCCCTCTTCCTGATGGCTAGGAGATGGCAACAGGTAGAAAAGTTTCCTTGATGTTTGTTTGGGATGGCAGAGCCACTCTATAGCCCTGTCTGTCCCACATACCTCTATGTTGTTATACCATAGGGAAATAAACTACTGCACTCTTTCAGCCATTTTATTTTGGCTTTCTTTGTTCATGCAGCTTAGCTTACATCCTAAGACAGACTCATCAAAGCCGTTCATTTTACAGATAAGAAAACTAAACCAGAGATATCGAATGACTTCTCCCAGGTCACTCAGGTTACTGGTAGAGGAAGAATCTGAAATTAAATTTCCTAATTCAAAATTCTTTCTATGTGCATGGCACGGCCAGGGAAATGTCTATATAGGCAATTTCTGGGGCACTGGAAAGGGCTCTTTGCTCCCCCAAATACGCTGCTCACTCTATACTGATGCCTAAAATTAAGCTATTTGATTTCCAGTTCTTTGGCTTAAATGCAAATCTTTCTGAGATAAGCACAATTAGTTATTTATATAGTAGACTGAAATACAACATAATATAAGAAAAAGAGCCCAGAACTAAAGCACATAGGTCCTGAGTGCTGGCATGGCTGCGTCACTTACTAGCAGCATTTCCTCGGTAAACATATCCATAGGATTCCGCTCTTACCTCTATTATAGCATATTTTGTTACAACTACCCATTTATAAGTCTATCTTTCCCTCGACAAAGGTATAAGTGCTCCAAGACATGGGCTATATCCCAGTCTTTGAATTGCTACTACCTAGGATAGTGAATATTTGGCACATAGCAGGTTCATTGACGAATGCATGAATCACAGTTTCCTAACATAAAATAAGGAACTGAACTGGATCAGAAATCTTTAACCTTTTTTGATGAACAGCTACTTTCCATTTCTTAGAAGTTACAAGCTCATTGCAGTAACAGTGATGTCTTTGGCTTTCAGGACATTTCAGAAGTTTCTGATATGATTCTGTGTGCTTAGAAAAGGTAGTGTTATACTGCACGGCTTTCCTGATGGGAATCCCATCAAATTTAAACTGTGGGAAAGGTGAAAGGAAAGGGGCTATGAGGGGAACAAGGATGGAAAGAGGTAGTGCAAACAACCAGCTGACAAAAACCTGTATGTCAGCTTTCTAGATCTACCAGCAGGCCAGAACATATCCCTGGAGATATGGGCCAGGGGAGCTAGCAGTATGCTCTATGACATGGCTCATGAGAGCTTAAATTCTATTTTACCACTGTAATGATGCTGCTTTTAGTTCTTATTTTTTTGCTACTTTATTAATTTTCTTCCTTGTCCTCTTTTTTTTTTTTAATGAACAAGTCTCATACAAACAATTCTCCATCTTCCTTTTCTTACTTGTTCTGAAAATTCCTGAATTATTTTTTCCCTCCAAACTTCCCATTCACTTCTTTATGAAGAACAGAAGCCATCTACAACTATAATTAGTTGAAAATGCTTTTATTCTTCTTGCGATGCAATTCTAAGTCACAAATGACACACAATAAAAACAAATTTTAATTCAAATTTTATCCCATAGGAAAGGGATTTTTCATAAAGCACCAATAGATAAGCAATTTGGGGAAAAGAAATCAGATATAAATGTGTTTGAAATCTGATCTAGAATAAACAACACCTTAAGAGTAACAATGGCTGAGGGAGAAAATTGGCAATAGATAGATCCACCAAATGGATGGTTGACATCTTAAAAGCTTGGTGTACAGAAAATTAATACAGAAATTATTCTTTGTTATATTAATCATGAATTCTGTGGCAAATTAACTCTGCATTTTCATTTAAAGTAAACCTTAAAGTTTCTCTTTTTTATCCTGGACATGAAACGTTTCTTTGAAGGATGAGACACAAGTGTTGAGACACTGGGTGAACAAACATTTGTTAATCTCGTTGTTTGTTATATGTAAAAGTCAAAAGCATTTTGGGGACTATTTTTCATTAGAATTTTTATTCACCATGAGGTTTCCAAAGTAACCACTGAGAATTGCAAGAACTACGGAAACAAAAGGAAAACACACTATCTCATGACTGGTTTCCAAGTACATGCTCTACACATTTAATGGGGTCCCTGTAATTACTTGCTGACTGACTGAATGTCCTACTTATTTCACAGTCAGCCACCTGGAACCATTGTTTGTGAAGGTAACAGAAGCTTCAAAGTGAAGAAGGTAGTTATCACAAAATCTATGCCTTTCAGGGAAGTGGATGTGGCTCAAGCAGTTGGGCACCTGCCTCTCAAATGGGAGGTCCCCATTTCCGTTCCTGGTACATCCTAAAGAAGATGAGCAGATGCAACAAGCTCATGAATTTGAGGACACAGTGAGCAAAGACAACGAGCAGAGAAGGAGTAGAAAGATGAAGGAGCCATATCAGGAGGGAGAAAACAGAGCCTCCTTTATTTGATTTTTTCCAGGTTAAACTAGCACTGATATTTAGGACTTGTGTTTCTCAACTCAAGAACTACTGGCACTTGGGGAAGGATAATTTTTTAAAAAAATATTTATTTTTATTTATTTTATTTATGCCCCCCTTGCTGCTTGTGCTCGCTGTGTCCATTTGCTTTGTGTTTTTCTGTGTCTGCTTGTCTCCCTTTGTTGTGTCATCTTGCTCCGCCAGCTCACCGCGCCACGCAGGCTGGCTTGCCTTCACCAGGAGGCCCCAGGAATTGAATCCGGGGCCTCCTATATGATAAATGGGAGCCCAACCAATTGAGCCACAGCTGCCTCCCCAGGATAATTTTTCAATTGTGTGATACTACCCAGTCATTGAGGGATATTCAGCATTTTCGTCCCCACCCACTGTGTCATTTGCTTTCTCCAACCCTTACTATCAGAATAAAACATCTCTTCAGATTTCCAAAAGTGCCCCAGGACCTTTGGGCCTGAGTGATTTACTGGGAACTACTGAGTAATGTAATTTCCCTTGGCAAACTTCAGTTTCCCCTTGAATTACAATCAGAGGGGGGAAGCAAACAGCAAACAACAGATCATAGGAAAGGAACAGCCAAAAGCTAGATCCACTGATGATATAGGAACAAGAGCACAGAGTACAATAACCCCAAGAAGGGAGGGAAGGGAAGAAACAAGAAGTGGAACAGTGAAGCCATCTTGGGGATTCAGGGTTTGAAGGGAAGGCTAGGGTGGAGAAGGTATAAGGATTCAATGAAAAAGTAAATCAAATCCTAAACATTCAACATTTCCCTTAAATCACAGTCCAGTCATTAAATAGACTTTGCAAAGGTTAAATATAGTTCATTGTATTCTGCTTAAGAAGGCAGGGAGTGCATGGATGTAGCTCAGGTGGTTGAGCTATTTTATATGCTGCTTTTAAAATTTAACAATAAAATGTGAATCACATTAAAGCTTCTTTGATAATATCATTTTTAACTCCTACATAAGTAAAGATGAAATGAGTCAAGTGTACCCAACCAATCTCCTAATGATGGGCTTTGAGATTGTTTTCAGATTTTTTACATTTATAAACCACAGTCTGATGAATATCCCAATAGCGAGGTATTTGTATACAAGTGTGATTATTTCCTTAGAATAAATTCCTGAGTGGTCAAAGGACATGCACATTCTGATGTGCATTTAAATTTTTTACTTAAGAATATGGTCCCAGGCTACCTATTTTTCCATACTCTAACAAACACTGAATAATTATAAATAAAACACTAATTAGAGAGATGGAAAGTAGAAATGCTTGTTTTAATTTGATTGTCTTTGATTCCTAGAGAATGAACTTTTTTTATATTACCATTTGTTATATATAACATTTACATATTTTTGTGATTTGCTATTTTTCTGGCCTTTCAAATTTTTCTTATTCAATCTATAAATGCTCCTTCTACATCAAGTGCGTTACATATAATACAAATAAATTTTTCCAGATTTAAAAAGAGAAATGGATTTATCATTTACTGGAGCTCAATTTTCATAAACAAACTGGTCATACAAAGTTAGGAACTACTTCAGAGAATTATGGTATAACTAACGACTTGGCTGGTATTTATTTCTAGGTGTGATGGTTTAAAACTGCACGTACCCCAGCACAACATGTTCTTCTATTTAATCCTTTCCTGTGGGTGTAAGTAGGACCTTTTGAGGAGGGTACTTCAGTTAAGGTGTGTCTCACCTCAATCAGGATGGGTCTTAATCCTAGTACTGGAGTCCTTGTAAGAGAATGAAAGTCAGACAGAGAGAGAGGGAGAA
Source organism: Chaetophractus vellerosus (assembly GCA_004027955.1). Lineage (NCBI taxonomy): Eukaryota > Metazoa > Chordata > Mammalia > Cingulata > Chlamyphoridae > Chaetophractus > Chaetophractus vellerosus. The sequence goes on along the minus strand of PVKH010011985.1, from coordinate 5,590 downwards.
AGCCACAGGAAGCAAGAAGCTGAAATCAATGAAACCCAGAAGAGAAGGGAGAGACTAGGAGAAGCCACCATGTGCCTTGCCAGTCCCAGAATGCCAGAGTCTTTGGGGAGAAAGCATTGCCTTGATGATGCTTTGAATTTTGACATTTTCCTGGCTTCAAAATCATGAGTGAATAAATTCCCACTGTTTAGATGAACCCATTTCACGATATTTGCTTGAGCAGCCCAGGAAACGAAAGCACTAAGACTCTTAGTAGTATCTTAAATACATTATACTAGGGAAACCAATAGAGTTCCAAATTACCTAGTGACACAAAGACATAGACTATGGCAATCAGAATCATAGGTTCTGTTGGAAAATAAGGATTTTTCAGTTCTTTCAAAGGTATTAGATATTTTTTACAGATTAAAACAGATGGGAGCTAAAAATAGAATTATTATATTGACAAAATTTCCACTAGAGAAATTCCTTTAAACCTATTCCATATCTTACCTGAATGTTGTCAAACTTTAAACCAGGCATGGTGAGATTCTCCTTGTCTATGAACACTGTGCTATACTGTTGGGTAGCTACTGAAATTAAAACATTCCTGGTTCCCTCACTAGGAAGCCAGGCATCATTTCTTCGGTCCATTTCACTCATGTTCAGGGCTGTGGCAAAGGGGTCATCACTTCCTGCAAATACAGCCTGTATCTGTGAAAATGGTTTTGGAGACTGAGGAATTTCCGGAGAAGCTGTGGAAACACCCGATTCTGATCTTTCAATCCCTGCAGAGTCAGAAGCATCAGCAGAATCAGGGGATTTATCTCCCACTGGAGTAGTGAGGGAAGACAATTTTTCTGGAACTGAAGAGCCTGCATTAGGATTACTGACAGAAATGAAAGTGGAAGTAGTAAATGAATCAAAGAAGTCTAAAGCCAAGGAATTAGTGTTGGTTGTATCTCCAAAAAATTTACTCAGGCTGGGACTTGGCTGAACCACTTGAGGGGGTGTCTTGGCTGAGGTTTCACTGGCACTGCTGAAACTAGGGGATTTTACCATCTGAGACTCAAAGCCATCATGAAGAAACAAACCAGGCTGGGAATTAGCTGTATTTGATTGGCTGAAAATGGTACACACGGGGATAGGCTCATCTTTAGAAGAAGATTGACTAGAAGATATTTCTGACACCTGTTCTTCTGGGTTAGTTTTTTCATCACTTGGGGCTGAGTCCAATGCATCTTCATTTTCAAATATAGGCATGCCTTTTATTACTTCTTGTATTGGGTCTTCTTTCAAAGAGGCTCTGCTATCAGAGGTCATGTCAGAAACATCTTTAGGCGTATCATCATGATCAGTTTCACTGTCATTATTCAGAGTATCGATTTCTTCTTTATCTATGGTATTTTCTAACCTGTGATCAGCTTTGCCCTCTACGGGCTCTACAACATCATGCAAACAACCAAGGTCACCCACATCATCTTCGCTATTATTAGGAGAGTCAGAAATGAGGACACTCTCCATCATGTGCTCATTAAGCTTATCTATGAAATTATTAGAATCTTCTGATATGGTCTCATTCTCTTCAGACCCAAATTCATCTCCACCAAGATCAATGGTTTCCTCATGAAAAAGGAGTGGCCCCTGTTCTTCCTGAGCCACCTGCTGAATGATGCTCTCAGTTCCCATCTCAGCTGGAGGAGAATTCTCTGTCATGTTCTGGTTAGTACCTTGAGCATCTTCCATAGTTGCCTAAAACAAAGACAAATATATATATTAACCTCATCTTTGTACATATTAAAAAAACCAAAACAAATAACAAAACAAAACAAACTTCACTTTGTATTCAAGTTAATATTAAACTAATTTCATATTATTATAACTGTTTTATTACTTTAAAAATCCTTGTTGGGTATATATTTAAAGGATTAAAAATCCAAAAGATTTCCACTTCTCCAGCCTTTTATATACTAATCATTCTTTAAGATGTAGATGAAGTCCCCCTTTTCTATGAAAGACTTTCTATGATACTCCAACCTATAATTATTTCTTCAACTCCCTTGAGCTTTTGTGTTTAATTCCAGGTATTTGAGACAGTGAGAAGGTATGGGAAAAAGTTAAGCAGGAAGAAAACAAAGGCATGCTCATTGAGGAGTGATCTCTGAAGTTGATGACAACAACAAAGATAGAAAACATTTATAGAGCATTTACAATGTGCCAGGCCTTGTTTTAAGTACTTTATATGCATTAACTTATTTAATCCTCAGAGCAATTTAAGATATGGCTGTTATTTTCTTCATTTTGCAGAGAAGGAAACTGAAGTTTAGAGAGGTTATAAAGCTTGCTCAAAATCACACAGCTAGTGGAGAAACTAGAACCAGCTAAAGCTTAAATGTTGGTTTGACACCTAGATGGTGGAGGGTCACAGAATGAGGCAAGGTGTTTCAATCCTAACACAAAAGTATGTGTTCTTTTTCTTGAAGAATTCTTTTCTTTTGGCCAGAGTTACTTCATATAGTTCTCATAGTGAACAAATTCAAGTTAAGCAAATCTAAGATAATATGATAAAAGATAATGGTCTCCCTCCCCAATACCTTTTTGACCTTTAAAACTTAGCTGATTTCTAGATAAGATTACTTTTTCTGTTAATACTTCCAGGAAAGTATTCCAAATTAGCTTTTTTTCCCCCCTTTTCATAGTATGGATTGCCTGAGACTGAAAACAATATTTTAGAGTAGATAATCAAAGTTAAATATTTTGGGGAAGTTTCTTATTCAGTATAGTTAATTACTAACTCCCCACTTCTTATCTACTCATCCAATAATAATTAGCAATAAATGAAACAAAGATACAATGAGTCAATTCAAAAAGAAGACATAACAATTGTAAATATATGTGCACCAAACAGCACAGTCCCAAACATATGAAGCAAATACTGACAAATTGGGAGGGAGAAATAGATAGTTCTACATTAACAGGAGACTTCAACACACTTCTTACAATAATGGATAGACCATCTATACAGAAGATCAAAAAGGAAACAGAAGACTTGAATAATACCCAAACCCAACTAGACCTAACAGACATATGAAACAATGCAGTCTTAAATGACCAATGAGTCATGGAAGAAATCACAAGGGAAATTAGGAAATAACTTCACACAAATGAAAAAAAATTACAACATATCAAAACTTACGGGGTGCAGCAAAGGCAGTGCTGAGAGGGAAATTTATAGCTCTAAATGCTTACAATGAAAAAGAAGATCTCAAATCAGAGACCTAATCTCACAACTGGAGGAACTAGAAAAAGAAGAGCAAATAAACCCATAATGAGCAGAAGGATGGAAATAAAGATTAGAGTAGAGATAAGTGAAATATAATATAAAAATAAAATAGACTCAATGAAACCAAAAGTTGGATCTTTGAAAGACCAATAAAATTAACAAAACTTTACCTAGACTGCCACATTAAAAAAGAGAGAGGATGCAAAAAATGAAAATAAAAAATGAAAGGGGGGCTATGACTACCAATATCACAGACATAAAAAGGATGAGAAGACACTATATATGAACAACTGTATACCAACAAATTAGACGACTTAGATGAAATGGATTACTTGGATAAGTAATCAAAACCCTCCTGACAAAGCAAAGCCCAGGACCACCTGGCCACACTGGTGAATTTTACCATACACTCCAAGAAGAATTAACACCAATCTTGCACAAACCCTTCCAAAAAGTTGAAGAGGAGGGAACACTCCCTATTCATTTTATGAGGCCAACATCACCCTAACACTGGAGCCAAATAAAGATACCATACCACACACAAAATTACAGACCAATATTCCTTATGAATATAGAAGCAAACATCCTGAACAAAATATGATCAAACAGAATCCAACAGCACATTAAAAGTATTATATGCCATGATCTTTATCCCAGGTATGCAGGTAGTTCAATATAAGAAAATCAATTAATATAATATACCACATTAATAGAAAGGAGGATGAAAACCACATGATTATCTCCATTGATGCAGAAAAGGCTTTAACAAAATCCATCATCACTTCTGGATAAAAACACTTAGAAAATGAGGAGTAGAAGGAAATTCCCCTAACATAACAAAGGGCATATATGATAAACCCACTGCTAACAGAATTCTCAATGGTGAAAGACTGAAAGTTTTCCCTCTAAGATCAAGAACAAAACACTGTTATTTAAATTGTACTAGTAGTACTAGCCAGAAAAAGTACTTTCTTCAGGGAAAAAAAAGGAAATAAATGGCACCCAAACTGGAAAGGAAGAGATAAAACTCTCCCTATCGCAGATGACTTGATCCTATATACAGAAAATCCCCAAAAATCCATAACAACGTTCCTAGATCTAATAAATGAATTCAGCAAAGTGGCAGGGTACAAAATCACATGCAAAAATCAGTAGTGCTTCTACACATCAGTAACAAACAACCTGAAGATGAAAACAAGAAAAAAATTCCATTTTCAATAGCAACTAAAAGAATCAAGTATCTAGGAATAAACGTAACCAAGGGTGTAAAGGAATTATACAAAGAAAACTAAACAATATTACTAAAAGAAATCCAAGAAGCTTTAAATAAATGGAGGGACATTCTGTGTGAGTTGGAAGACTAAATATCGTCAAGATTTCAATTTCACCCAAAGCAATTCACAGATTCAACAATCGCAATGAAAGTCTAAGCCTTTTCACAGAAATGAAAAAGTCAAATATCAAATTTATATTGAAGGTAAGGGACCCCAAATAGCCAAAAACCATCCTGAAAAAGGAGGCTGGAGGACTCACAATTCCAGATCTTAAAAGTTATTATAAAGATACAGTAATCAAAACAGCATGGTACTTGCACAAGACATACACGGAGACCAATGGAATCAAATTGAGAGTTCAGAAATAAACCCCAATATCTTTTTCCAATTGATCTATGACAAGGGTGCCAAATCCATTCAATGGGGAAATAATGATCTCCTCAACAAATAGTGCTGAGGAAACGGGTATCAGTTTACAAAAGAATGAAAGTGGATTTCTACCTCCAACCATATACAAACTCCATCTCAAAATGGACCAAACACCTAAATATAAGCACAAAACTGTAAAACTCCTAGAAGAAAACATAGGGAAGCATCTTGAGGACTTTGTATGGGGCAATAGTTCTTAGCCTTTAAACTCAAAGCATGAGCAACAGAAGAAAAAGTAACAAATGGGACTTCATAAAAATTAAACCCTTTTGTGCATTAAAGAACTTCTCCCTGAAAGTAAAAAGACAATCTACAGAATGGGAGAAAATATTTGGAAATCACATATCTGATAATGGTTTAATTTCCAGAATATACAAAGAAATCTTGGGGCCAGCTGTATAGCCCAGTGGATAGGGCACCGGTACACCACATGGGAGGCCCCGGGTTCGGTTCCCAGGGACCTCTCCGAGCGGGCAGATGGCCTTTAGAAAGGCAAGCTGCCATGGGCGGGGCAGAGCCGCCTTGGGCAAGGCAAAAAGCCGCCATGGGCAGGGCAAGTCACCGGCAAAACACGGAGCTGTACCGCCCGTGAAACACGGAGCTGAGCCGCCCGCGAAACACGGAG
>PVKH010011984.1:0-17496 GCA_004027955.1 Chaetophractus vellerosus | reverse complement strand
AGTAGAGCTACTCACACCCTTTTTATGGTTATTGTTGCTTGTAAGATTGTTTTCCAGGCATTCACTTTCAGCCTCCTTGAATCCCTGTATCTAAGATGGGTTTCTTGTAAATAACATATAGACAGGGCATATTTCCTTATTCATTCTGTCAACTGTGTCTCTTGACTGGTGAGTTTAATCCATTAACATTCAGTGTTATTACTCTCAAGGAATTACTAATATTAGCCATATTTTTGGGTTTACATATGTCATTTGTTGTTTTTATTTCTCTTTTTATCTTTTTAGGTTTTCTTACATTCTCCTCCAAAACTCTCTCTCCTGTTTTTTCCTTTCAACCTTCAGAACTCTAATTTTTTAAAAATTTTTTAATTTTTTAAAAAGAAATTTAGATTACATAAATGTTACACAAAATATATAGTGATTCCCATAGGCCCCACATCCCACATCTCCCACAACCTCCCACATAAATATCATTCATTAGGGTGGCACATTAATTGCAATTGATAAACACATCCTCGGGCTTTGCCATTAAGCTTGGACCATAATTCACATTGTAGACCACATTCTCTCCCACACAATTCTGCATGTTATATGATGATATAAAATGTCATATTTCTGTCATTGTAATGTCATTTGGGACAATTCCCAAGTCCTGAAAATCCCCCTTTATTACACCTGCTTTTCCCTCTCCCTGCCCCAAGAGCCTCCAATGGCCACTGGCTCCATATGAATGTTGTAATTTCTTCCATTGCTTGAATCACAATATGTCTATACTGGAATAAGAGTAAGTCCACTCTACTCCATAACTCTTCACCCCATCCGGATGAGTCTGGGATGGTGATGTCCACTCCACCTCCAAATGAGAGGGAGCTTATATCCATGGGGAAGATGGATGGGATTATCCTGCCTGCAGCTGCAGACTCTCTCCATTCCCTGGAATGGCTGTTGTCCAGTTTTGTAAGCTTTATATATATATATATTAGGGTACATTGTTTACATAAATGTTACACAGAAATTTTAGGAGTACCCATAAGCCACACCTCTCACATCTCCCACAACCTCCCACATATATATATCCTTCATCAGTGTGGCACAATGCCTGTAATAGATATACACATTTTGGGGCTTTGACATCAAGCATGGATCACAGTTCATACTGTAGACAACCCTCTCTCCCATACAGTACTGCATGATACATGATAATATAAAATGGCCTATGTCCTCCATTGCAACATCACCCAGCACAATTCCCAAGTCCAAAAAAAGCCCCTGTATTACAATTGCCCTTTCCTCTCCCTATCCCCAAAGCATCCAGTGGCACCTAGCTCCATGTAATTTTGTAATTTCTTCCATTGCATGAATCACAAGTCTCTAACAGTACACCAACAAGTCCATTCTAGTCCATAGTACTACCCCCAATCCCAAGCAGTCTGGGATGGTGATGCCCCCTCCACCACCAAGTGAGGGGGGGCTTATATCCCATGGATATGATGGAAGAGTTGTCCTGCCTGTGGCTACTGGCTCTCTCCATTCCCCAGGATACCTGTCATCAATCATCATCTCCCCACTAGGTGTCCTGGGTGAATCCACTGAGTTGTAGAGTAGGAGTTTGAGGTCCACAGATCCTCTGGACCCAGTTGGCACATGGACAGCCCATAGTCTCCAGTCTATGGAAGTACACCTAAAACTCTGGCATCAAATATAAGGTTGAATAGAAGAGACAGATGGACCATGAGCAGTGAAGACATATTTCAGTCAGTCTCTGTCACTCTCAGGAGTGACGGTTCCATATTAGGGCTCACTGGTAAGGCACCAAACTCTGGGGCTATCTGCCCTGTTATAGGACCTGGAAATCTCCAAAGCCCTCAGAAGGCCCTCTGTTTGGGATGATATCCATATTGGAAGCCTAGGAGGTCCTACTGGAGTGTGCATAAGTGTTACCTCTGGGTTGACCTCCCGATGCACGTTGAAGTCTCTTAGCCCTATGAACTCATTTGTCTTTACCATTTCCCCCTTTTATTCAGTCTTTTTCCAGTCGTTCTGCCCATTGGCATTTGTTAGTAATCCCTAATTGCCAGGGAGGCTCATCCCCAGGAGTCATGTCTCATGCTGGGAGGAAGGTAATGCATTTATATGCTGAGTTTGGCTTAGAGAGAGGCCACATTTGAGCAACAAGGAAGTTCTCAGGAGGCAACTTTTAGGCAGCCCTTAACACTAGGCTATTTCAATTTCAACAGCAATGACTCATAAGGCTAGTCATCAATAACAAGAGTCCATCAATGGATCATCCTCCTTTGCCAGACACTGCCCCTGCACTCGGGGGGATGTTGTTACTCTTCTGGAAAATATGGCAGAGCTCTCCAAGATGGGATTTAAGTTTTCTCCCATTTATTGAGTAATTCTTCACCCCATGACATTGCCCCGTGAGCATTTGTGCAATTAAGCATGCCTTTTATATATGTTCAGGTGGCCTTCCTATCATGCACCTCCAACCTTGACAACCCCCACCAATGATCCTCTCCCATCCCCATTGTGACCCTTCTGTGATCCATAACCTCTTCACAGGTGAAGCCACAACAATAGCCAATTGCAATGAATAGGAAAATGAAATAATAATGATATTTAAATGTAAGAGTTAAAATATAGGGGAACTTAAAAAAATAAAGAATAATTTAAAAAATTTTAACATAGAAAAAAGAAAACAAAATATTGTTAAGGGATTGGGTTATTCAAAAAATGTGAAAAAATAATAATATACATAGGTAAATTTTTTTCCCCAATTTTGCCCTGTCAGTGCCTTTTTATATTTGGGTGGTAGCATTGTTATAACTGATATACAAATATTGAAACATCGCTACTAAACATTGTTACTGGTTTACACTATTGTTTACACTGTAGACCATACACTTTTATAGATTTCGATGATATTTATAATTCCCGTGTCCATCACTGTATGATAATGAAGAACATTTCCACTGACCTCAATATACCCCTTTTTTATCTATTCTATTCCTCCCACCCCATCCCCCTGGGTACATGGTGATGCACTGGCTTGACTCATTGGATGACAAAATTCATAATTACATGCAAGAATAGTGAGGTCTTGAAACACTCGTTTGTCCTCCCCTATTATGAACCACCTTGCACTCGAGAGAATCCTGCCTGTCTATTTCTGAACAAATTGGTCCTCCTAAGGATGGGAGGCCAACCCCTTCCCACTAATTTTGTGGGTCTACACCCAATGATACTACACATTGTGAGAGAATGAACACTCACACTCTCACTAGAAGTGTGCTCTGGTTGTGTCTTGTCCTGAATGATTCCTGACCAACACCCTAAACCACTAGCCCTTCCTTGTCATATTGCCATAAGAGCATCCACAACTCTGTACTTTCACCTCATACTCACAAATCCCCAGTGTTCACCTGGTCCTTCTCTTAACCATCCCCCAGTTTCCTGGACCTTCTAATCCACCCTTCCCAATCTACCCACTTGTCAACCCTGCACCACCCAACCTAATAATATCACTACCCTCCTGTTCTATCCCTTCAATCTTCAACTACTATCTATCATTTTACCATAGATTATGTTCATATGGTTGATGGGTTACAACCTTCTCTTCTCTTTCTATTTCTTGTAAACCTATCTTACAGACAATAGTTCTCTGAGACTGCTCAATTTCATTAATTCATATCAGTAAACTCATGTACTGTTCATCCCTCAATGCCTGGCTTGCTTCACTCAACATAATGTCTTCAAGCTTCATCCATGTTATCCCATGTGTTAGCACCTTATTACTTCTTACAGCTGAGTAATAGTCCATTGTATGTATGTACCACATTTTGTTTATCCATTCATCTGTTGATGGGCACCTGGGTTGATTCCAACTTTTGATATAGTGAACGATACCGCTATGAACATTCGTGTGCATATATCTCTTCATGTCTTTGATTTCAATTCTTCTGGGTATATATCCAGCAGTGGAATTGCTGGATCATATGGAAGTTCTATAGTTAGTTTTTTGAGGAAATGCCAAACTGTCCTCCACAGTGTCTGGACCATTATACAGTACCATCAGCAGTGGATGAGTGTTCTCATTTCTCCACAACCTCTCTAATACTTATAGTCTGCTGTTTTTTTTTTCAATAGCCACCATTCTGGTTGGTTTAAGATGGTATCTATTGTCGTTTTCATTTGCATTTCCCTAATAGCCAGCGATGTCGAGCATCTTTTCATGTGCTTTTCAGTCATTTGTATTTCTTCCTTGGAGAAGTGTTTTTTCAGGTCACTTGCCCATTTTTTAAAATGGGTTGTTTGTCTTTTTATTTTCGAGGTGTAAGATTTCTTAACATATGCAGGATATTAGGCTCCTATCAGATATACGGTTGCCAAATATTTTCTCCCATTGGGTAAGCTGCCTTTTTACTTTCTTTATGACATACTTTGAGGTGGAAACATTCTTAATTTTGAGGGGATCCCATTTATCTCTATTTTCTTTTGCTTCTCGTACTTTGGTTGTGAAGATCACGAAACCATTTCCTATTACAAGATCCTGTAGGTGCTTCCCTACATTATCTTCAAAGGATTTTATGGTCTTGGCTCTTATATTTAGATCTTATATCCATCTTGGGTTGATTTTTGTATAAGGTGTGAGGTGGTGTTCCTCTCTTATTCTTTTGGATATGGATATCCAGTTCTACATGCACCATTTGTTGAAGAGACCATTCTCTACCAACTGATTGTGCTTGGTAGCCTTGTCAAATATCAGATGACTGTATATGGGAGGATCTATATCAGAACTCTCAATTTGGTTCTATTGGTCAGTATGTCTATTCTTGTGGCAATAACATGCAGTTTTGGCAACTATAGCTTTGGTGTATGTTTTAAAGTCAGGTAGTGTGATACCTCTGATTTCATTTTTCTTTTTCAAGGTGTCCTTGGTGATTTGGGGCCTCTTACCTTTCCAAATAAATTTTGTAGTTAGTTTTTCCAATTCTCTAAAAAATACAGTGTTGATTTTTACTGGGATTGCATTAAACCTGTAGATTAGTTTGGATAGGTAGACATCTTAATGATGTTTTGTCTTCCTCTTCATGAATAGCAAATATTCTTCCCTTTATTTAAGTCTTCTTTGATTTCCTTTAACAGTGTTTGGTAATTTTCTGTATATATAAATTCTTTACATCTTTAATTAAATTTGTTCCTAGGTATTTGATTCTTTTAGTTATGATTGTAAATGGTATTTTTTTCTTGATTTCCTCCTCAGATTGCTCATTAATGATTTTTGAGAATTTACCTTATAGCCTGTGAATTTTCTGAGCTCATTTATAATTTCTAGAAGCCTTATTGTAGATTTCTCAGAGCTTTCTATGTATAGGATCATGTCATCTGCAAATAGTGAAATTTTTACTTCTTCCTTTCCAATTTGGATGCCTTATATATCATTTTCTTCCCTGAGTGTTTGAGTAAGTACTTCTAAGGAAATGTTAAATAGGGGCAGTGATAGTGGGCATCCTTGTCTTGTTCCTGATCTTAGAGGGAAAGCTTTTAGGATTTCACCATTGGAGGTGATGTTACCTGTGGGTTTTTCATATATACCCTTTATCACGTTCAGAAAGTTTCCTTCTACTCCTACCTTCTGCAATGTTTTTATCAGGAAAGAGTGTTGTATTTTGTGGAATGGTTTTTCTGCAACTATAGAGATGATCATGTGATTTCTTTCCTTCAATCTGTTTGTGTGGTGTTTTACATTGATTTTCTTATGTTGAACCATCCTTGCATACCCAGGATGAAATCCACTTGGTCATGGTGTATAATTCGTTTGATATGCTGTTGAATGTGATTAGCAAGGATTTTGTTGAGGATTTTAGCATCAAGTTTCATTAGAGAGATTGGTCTGTAATTTTCCTTTCTTGTGGCATCTTTGGCTTTGGTATTAGGGTAACGTTGACCCCATAGAATGAATTAGGCAATGTTCCTTCTACTTCTATTTTTTTAAAGAGCTTAAGCAGGATTGGTGCTAGCCACTTCTGGAATGTTTGGTAGAATTCACTTCTAAAGCCATCTGGTCCTGGGCTCTTCTTATTTGGGAGTTTTGGATGACTGTGTCTATCTCTTTACTTGTAATTGGACTGTTGAGTTAATCAACTTCTACTTTTGTCAATGTATGCTGCTTGTGAGTTTCTGGGAATTTGTCCATTTCCTCTAAATTATCATTCTTGTTGGCATATAATTTTAAAAATATCCTCCTATGATACTCTTTAATTCTGTGGGGTCAGTGGTGATATCCCCTTCCTCAACTCTTATTTTGTATATTTGCATCTGCTCTCTCTTTTTCTTTGTTAGTCTGGCTAAGAGCTTGCCAATTTTATTGATCTTCTTGAAGAATCTCTTTTGGTTTTGTTTATTTTTTCTAGTGCTTTCTTTTTTTCTATTTCATTTAGTTCTGCTCTAATCTTTGTTATTTCCTTCTTTCTACTTTTTTTGGATTTAGTTTGTTGTTATTTTTCCAATTCCTCCAGGTGTGCAGTCAGGTCTTCAATTTTAGCTCTTTCTTCTTTTCTGATATATGCATTTATGGTATGAATTTCCTGCTCAATACAGCTTTGCCTGCATCCCATATGTTTTGACATGTTGTGTTGTCATTTTCATTTGTTTCAATATAATTACTGATTTCTTTTATATTTCTTTCTTTACCCACTGTTTGTCTAAGAGTGTGCTTTTTAACTTCCATATCTTTGTGCCTGATCTTGTTGTCTGGTCCTTAGTGATTTCTAATTTCATTCCATTGTGGTCAGAGAAATTACTTTGTATAATCTCAATCTTTCTGTATTCATTGAGAGTTTTTCTGTGGCCTAGCAAGTGGCCTATCATGGATTATGATCCATGTGCACTCGAGAGGAATGTATATCCTGCTGTATTTTGTTGTAGCATTCTGTATATTTCTATTAGTTCCAGATCCTTTAATGTCATAGTCAGAGTCTTTGTTTCTTTATTGGTTCTCTGTCGAGATATTCTGTCTAATGACAATAATGGTGTATTAACGTCCCCCTCTATATTTGTAGAGGCATCTATGACTTCACTTAATCTTTCCAGTGTTTGCCTCATGTATTTTGAGGTACCTTGGTTAGGTACATAAATGTTTATGATTGTTCTTTCTTCTTGAAAGATTACGCTTTTTACTAATATTAGTGTCCATCTTTGTCTCTTATAGTAGTTTTGCATTTAAAGTCTATTTTGTCTGATATTAGTAGATCTACTGCTGCCCTTTTTTGGTTATTGTTTGCTTGTAAGGTTTTTTTTTTCCAGCCATTTGCTTTCAGCCTCCTTGAATCCCTGGGTCTAAGGTGGGTTTCTTGTAGACAACTTATAGATGGGTCATATTTCCTTATCCATTCTGCCAATCTGCGCCTTTTAACTGGTGAGTTTATTCCATTAACAGTCAGTGTTCTTATTGTTAAGGAATTTCTTACATCAGCCATATTTTCTTGGGGTTATGTATGTCATATGTTGTTTTTATTTCTCTTTTTGTCTTTTTAGTTGTTCTTACACTCTCTTCCAACTCTCTCTCTCCTGTTTTGTTCCTTTCAACCTGCAGAACTTCCTTTAGTATTTCTTGAAGGGCATGTTTCTTATTGTCATACTCTCTTAATTTCTGCTTATCTGTGCCACCCTCATTGACCCTCTTCTGTTCCTAAGTCCCATGAAAGCTCACGTCTATTAAGTGCCAAGTGTGTTCTTGGGTCTTGTGGCTGCTCTAATCCATTCTCTGCAGGTGCTGAGTTGGAACAAATAATGAACCAGCCACGAAGCTGGAAGATCACTGGCAGTGACAGGCATGGGCTCCAGGAAATCCAAGGTTGGCCTATAATGCCCATGTTTGGAAAGGTGGTTGTCCTATTGGACAAGTGGAGACCACCAAAAAAATATGGGGACACCCTAAAAGCTCCAGCCAGCATACTGGCTCTGATACAGAAGGTAGAGCAGTTGCACTTAAATTAAAAAAGGGAGACTACCAAACAGTGGTGACTAAAGCATGGCCCTTGTTAGGAGACTTGCAGATGGCTACTGATGGAAAGCAAGTGAAAAAGCCTCTGTACACCATCTAGAAGAATTAAAATTAGAATGAGATATGTGCCTGACACAGGCAGAAATAAAATTTCCTTTAACTGATCACCTGCACCTAGATGATAAGCAACTAGAAACCCTGACTTGTAGATATGCTTGGGTTAGGCACCACAGGCTGCCCTGAGTCCAGGTCCAAAGAATATTAACCAGTCCAGGGTGGGACCCTAAAGCATTGTTTCCTATGGATCCTCCTCTGATGAGGAGGATGAGGAAGAATGGGAGGAAGAGGAACCCTCACAGCCCCTGCATAATACAACAAAAATGGAAGTCCTCCACTGAGTAAGAAATGGAAGAAAATGCCACTGTACATACAGGACAACTGATATTACAGTGATGAAAGACAAGTTGTCAAAAATTTATTTTATTTTATATATATATATATTAATATTTTTCATTTTTTAAATGCTGCAATTTTTAACTTCATTTCAGTTTTAGTTTCTCTAAATTATTATGTTATTTATTTCTTATGTTAAAACCTATCATTATATCATTTTCTTATTAATTGAATTTGGTAATATTCTTGGCTTCATTTTTGAAGAAGTTTTGGATCACAAAAGGGTTAAAACTATGGCAGGGGAGGATCAATGAGGTGGGTTGTCAATGATGGGTGGTACATGGGAGGAAGTTCACCTGGGCATACATATAAGGTATATAAATATGTTCAAACATTCATGGGGCATTGTCACAGTGGGTAGAGAATAACACAACAACCAAAAGATTATTGAATTCCCATCCTGGGAAGCTCTACCATATTCTCTAATGGTAAAGCAACAACCCCCCAAGTACAGGTGCAATGACTAGTGAAGAAGGTTGGTCAATTGATGGGCACTTGATATTGATGACTATGCTTATGAGCTTTTGCTCTTGAAATTGCAACTTGTCCTAGTGTTGTATGGTGCCTAAGAGTTACCTACTGGGAGCCTCCTTGTCACTCAAATGTCACCTCTCTCTAAGCCAAACTCAGCACATAAATGCATTACCTGCCCACCAGCAAGTGACATGACTCTCAGGGATGAGCCTCACTGGAATGGAGGGAATACTACTAAGCACCAGCTGGTGATACAACTGGAAAAAGACCTTGAATAAATGAGGGGAAAGGTAAAGACAAATAAGTGTATATGGCTAAGAGACTTCAAAGTGAGTTGGAGGTCATCAGAGAGATAATACCTATGCATGTCTCAGCAGGATTTCATAGATGGCCAAGGTAGATACTACTCCAAATAGTGGGACTCCTGAGGGCTCCAGAGACACCCAGGTCCTTCAGCCATGGGAGATAGCTCTGGAGTTTGGTGCCTTGCCAGTGGGCCCTACTTTGGAGTTTATCCTCCCAAGTGTGACAGAGTTGGACTCAGATGTGACTTCTCTACACATTCCTCTTCCGTCCCTTTTATTTGATCCTATATTTGTTGCTGGAGTTGGTAGGTTTATGTCCAAGAGATTATAATCTCTGGGCTGTCCATGTGCCAATTGGGCCCTGAGCCTCAGCAGAGTTGCTACACCTACTCTCCAGTTCTTTGGACTCATCCAGGACAACTAACATGTATGTGAGGATGGACCACCACCACACCAAGGAACTGAGAGAGTCTACAACTGCAAGGAAGAGAGTCCCATCCAACAGTCATATGAGATTGAAGCCCCCTCTCAATTAGAGGCAGAGTGGGCATCATCATCATAGAATCCTCAGGATTGGGAAATAATATATGGACTAGAGTAGATTTACTGGTATTCTACTATAGAATTATTGTGATTCTAACAATGGAAGAAATTATATCATTGATTTGGAGATAGTGGCCACTGGAGATGCTGTAGTCAGGGAGATGGAAAAAGAGGTGCAATATGGGGGCATTTTCAGGACATGGAATTGACCTGAGTGACATTGCAATGACAGATACAGGCCATTATATATCTTGCCATAACCTACGGAATTGATTTGGAGATAGTGTAAACTACAATGTAAACTATGATCCATGCTTAGTGGCAATGCTCCAAAATGTGTTCAATTGCAATTAATATAACACACAAATTAAAGAAGTTGTTAATGTGGGGAAAAGTGGGAGGTGTGGGGAGTGAGGCACCTGGAATTCCTTATATTTTTTATGTATCACTTTATATAATCTAAGTATCTTTTAAAAATAAATAAAAAATATATTTTAAAAAATGGAAGTCCTCACAAGATCAACTCCTGGGGTCCAAAACCTCTGACACCCTGAGCAGAAATTGCATGTAACTATGAGGGACTATACTGCTGTTGAGTTGGAGGATTTAGGGAAAGATACAGGCAGGAATCTAGAGAGTTCCTGCCTATCTGGCTTCTAAGGTTATGAGACCCTGGGGTAGAAGGTGTTGTATTATCTGGGATGTAAATGAGTAAATAAGTATTTGTCACCACCCACCCTTCTCTATGCCAGCATTTATATACTACCTTTGGTGAAGCCAGAACAGCAGCATTGTTTAATGGTTATTGCTGGATGCAAAGCTGCCTGGCCTAATGAGGGAGATATACCCTCATTAGATTGCCATATACCCACATTGGATATCTATGGAAAAGTTACAGGATGCTTTGTGGGGGTTAGGGATGAAACATGCCATTTATGCTACCAACTTTGTAGGGTCTGATGCCAAATATTTTACTGGAGGAATGAAGGATACCTTGTTACACACTGCCCCAAATCTTTGTCATGGACCTCTGGTATCATCTTAAGCCCTCTAGAGGGGTAAACTGTCACAAGCTGCACAAGCTATAGCAGATTTAGGGGACTTTGAAAGGCTATGAAAAAGGGGCTGTATCCAAAGGACAGGAAAGTTGCCCCAAGAGAATTGTGGCAGTTTTATATTATTTATGAATTCCAAAAAGAGATATTACATTTGTAAACTGGTCAATTCCTCTGGGCATGATACCTTCTGATTGTATTAAATTCAAAGGTTACATTTAACTTTACTAAATTATGATTAAGGCTTTGATTTGGCCATATCAGAATGGTGTTCAATCCCTGCCCATTTGTGGGCAGACACTCACACAGAAAAATAAATGGCAGAGAAAGAGAGATAGCTTCACAGAAATGGCAGAGGCCCCAGGAAGAGAGATGAGCCTGATAGCCTACAGTTGACCTTTTGAAGATAAAAGAGCAACTGAACATGGAAAGAAACAAGCCCCAGGTAGAGAGAAGAGCCTTATGCCAGCCAACAACTGAGATTGGAAGAAGCTTGGACTGTGGAGCTTAAGAAAAAGAAGGAAGCCTGGGCCCTCATAGACATTGCCTGCCATCTTGCTTCAACACATGGGAAATGACTTTGGTGAGAAAGAACATCTTATGGTACCTTGAGTTGGACTCTTTAGGGTCTTGTGACTAAACTACTACCCCAAATAAACACCCTTTATAAAAGCCAATAGATTTCTAGTAATTTGCATCAGCACCCCTTTGGCTGACTAACACAGGAATGATGACCCTAATCATGTGTCATGCAAGCAAATGTGGGTTGACCTTATTGTCACAGGCACTGAGCTAGAAATAATAGACCGAGAGCTGAATGCTGTTTTAGTGAAACTTTGGAGCAAGCTTCCTAAGGACAAAAGATTTACAAAACTGCTCTCTCAAGGTGGCAGGAAAAAAGGAAAAATAAATAAAGAGCTTACCCTCCAAACCTAAGAACCTCCTGCTCCCCTGGCAGAAGCTTGGCAGGCAACCTTCTCTTTACCTTAGGGGAAGGCTTAAGATCCCTGGATGAGAACAGCCAGCAACACAGAGGATCAGACACCACATGTAAAATTAAACATTTATTGGTCCTCTATCAATCAACAAAGGTTGTTAGCCTTAGTAGAAACAGGAGCTGCATGTACTTTTTTTCTTGTTACATATCCCCCCACTTTCTGCTTGCTCTTGCTGTGTGTTCATTTTTTTTCTGTGTTCTTCTATGACTGCTTCTTGTCTCCCCCCATTTTTGTGGCAATGTGCCAAGTCAGCCCTCCATGCAGGCAGCTTGCCCTGCTCGTGGGTGGCTCCATTCCATTTCGCAAGCAGCTCAGCTCCGTGTTTTGTGGGCAGCAGAGCTCCGTGTTTCACAGCTCGGCTACGTGTTTCATGGGTGGTACAGCTCCGTGTTTTGTGGGTTGCTCAGCTCTATGATTGGTGGGTGGCTCAGCTCTGTGATTCGCGGGTGACTTGCCCTGCCCATGGTGGCTCTGCCCTGCCCATGTTGGCTTTTTTTTTGCCTTGCCCATGGTGGCTTTGCCCCACTCATGGTGGCTTGCCTTTCTCAAGGCCATCTGCATGCTCAGAGAGGTCCCCGGGAACCAAACCTGGGCCTTCCCATGTGGTGTACTGGCACCCTATCTACTGGGCTGTACAGCCGGCCGCTGTATGTACTTTATTCCATGGCAAAGTAGCATGATTCCATGTACAAGTACTTCCCATAGCTGGCTATGGAGGAAAAACTCTTTATGCTAAAAAAATCAAAATTTACTTTTACAAATTGGAAATTTACTTCCCCAAAAATACATGGTGTAAATTTCTTCTACACTTGAATATATTTTAGGGATTGACATTCTCCAAAATATCACATTACAAACTACCATAGGGGAATTCCACCTTCAATGCAGAGTAATACAGGTGGTGATAAGAGGAAAAGCTAAGTGGTTCCCAGTGAAGGTGACTTCACCCTGAAAACCTGTAGCAAATAAACAGTACAAATTCCCAGGAGGGCACCAGGAAATTATGGCTACAATCAAAGAATTAGAAAAGGTGAGATTAACTACCCACATTCCTTTTTTAAATATCTATATATATTTTTTAGGATACATTGATTGCATAAATGTTACACAGAAATTCCAGGAGTACCCATATGCCACCCACCAATACCTCCAACAACCTCCCACCCATTGATGGGCCCTTGTTATTGATGACTAGCCTTATGAGTCATTGCTGTTGAAATTGAAATAGCCTAGTGTTAAGGGGTGCCTAAGAGTTGCCTCTGGAGAACCTCCTTGTTGCTCAAATGTGGCTTCTCTCTAAGCCAAACTCAGAATATGAATGCATTACCTTCCTCCCAGCATGAGACATGACTCCCGAGGATGAGCCTCCCTGGCAATGAGGGATTACTAACAAATGACAATGGGCAGTATGACTGGAAAAAGACTTTGAATAAAAGGGGGAAATGGTAAAGACAAATGAGTTCATAGGGCTAAGAGACTTCAAAGTGAGTCGGGAGGTCAACCCACTTATGCACACCCCAGTAGGACCTCCCAGGCTTCCAATATGGACATCACCACATTCCTTTTAATAGTCCTAGATGGCCAGTATGAGAGCCCAATGGAACATGGCACATGACAGTAGATTACCATGAATTAAATAAAGTAGCACCACAACTGTATGCAGCAGTCTCAAACATTGCTCATTTGTTACAAGAATTTAGTACCAAGTTATGTCACTATATTTTGTTTTGGATCTTGTTAATGCTTTCTTTATTATCTCCTTAGATGAGTTAAGCCAGCCTGCATTTGCCTTCACATGGCAAGGTCAGCAGTGGAATTTTACAGTACTTCCTCAAGGCTAAATGCATAGCCCAACCATTTGTCATGGCCTCATGGCAAAGACCTGGCTGTGTAGGAGAAACCTGAGGCTGTAACTTTATCCACTTCATTGATGATATTATGTTAACCAGTAATTCTCTTTCAGAATTAAAAGAAACAATAGTATCTCATCTTCAGAGTGGGAGATGGGCAATCAATAGGGACATGCTGCAAGGCCCTGGCTGCTCTGTCAAATTCTTGGATGTTGTTTAGTTGTGTAAGACAAAAACTATACCCTCTGCTGTAATCAATAGTGTACAATGTTTTCCCACACCACAACCTCCAAAATACTTAATGGCTTTTCTGGGTTGATGGGATACTGGAGACCATTCATTCCTCACCTAGCTCAAACATTAAAACCATTGGATATGTTAATCAGGAAAGGGCATACATGGGACTGGGAGGACCCCCCAGCAGACTGCTTTTGAAGAAACAAAAAGGACAATATCAGTGTGGGCCCTGACTTGCCATGTGAATTGGATGTGGCCAGCACTGATATAGGCTTTGGGTGGGGTTTGTGGCAAAGACAATATTCTAAATGAGTACCGTTGGGTTTTGGTCACAGTTGTGTAAAGGGGACAAATTGCAATATAACTCCTTAGAAATGCAACTATGTGCAGCATACCACACCTTGTTGCAAGGGGAGTGCTTAATTAAAAATGGTCCAGTCACTCTAAAAACTGCCTTCTCTATCCAAGGACAGATCACAGATACTGGGAACAAGCCTCACTCTGGGAATGTGCAATTAAGTACCTTAGCAAATTGGAAAGCCTACCTGCTAAGGCACAGTGTCTTCAATTCTATCCCATTAAGAACTGAAATGCAAGAAATCTGAGGTCCAGTGTCTTATGTGGAAGATCCCTCAGCCCACATTACTGTTACTCAGATAACTGTTAAAGTGCCTACTGGAGAGGATGCAGGAACTGTTCCAGAAAATGCATGGTACATGGACAGTTTGGCTAGTGGACACCATCCTGCATGAATGACTTTGGCTGTGCAGCTGAGCACTGACACTATCTGGTAGGAAAAAGACCCCAAGCAAAGCAGACAGTGGCCTGAGTTAAGAGCCATGTGGATGGTTATAGTACACAAGCAAGGCAACACATTAACAATCTGAATGGATAGTTGGACTGTATACAAAGGCCTTAACACCTGGATGGCAACCTGGAAACAAACAATGGACTGTCATGGGCTGCTCTCTGTGAGGGAGAGAGCTACATGTGGACATCTGGAATGCCTGCCAACAGAGAGAGATAACTATCATGTCCCTGCCCAATGTTGGGAATGTTGAGGCAGAAGCACTGGCAAAGATGTGAAGTTGTACTACTGAGACCCAAAACATGGCAGAGTGCCTTCACAAGAACAGCAGACATCATGGCTTACAGGCCTTGTGGCACCTATCCCAGCATTTCCAGCTGCCATTATGCTCACTGTGATGACCATGGCAAATACCTCCCTAGATGGGACTATTGGCCATAAAGGACAGTTTTGCTGAATAAAAAATTCTTGGTTGGAAGTTTTTCTTTTTCAATATCTTAATTATGTCATACCACTGCCTTCCTGCCTCTGTGGTTTCTATATAGATATCCACATTTAATCTTATTGGACATCCCTTGTATGTGATGTTTTGCTGTTCTGTTGCTGCTTCAGAATTTTCTTTTTATCATTGGCATTTGGCATTGTGAATATTATATGCTTTGGGATAGATCTATTTGGATTTATTCTAATTGGCATATACATATTCATGTTTTTACAAGAGTAGGGCAGTTTTCAGCTATTCTTGATTCAATAATATTCTTTCTGCTCCTTTACCGTTCTCTTCTTCTGGAACTCCCATAATACATATGTTAGTGTGATTTGTGTTATCATTCAACGCCCTGAGCCCCTGCTCAATTTTTTCCACTTTTCTCTCTTTGTCCTCCTTTTGTTTCAATTTCAGTTGTTCTTTCCTCTACATCACAGATTATTTCTTCCATGATTTCAATTTTGCTGTTGTAGGACTGTATTGTATTTTCAGTTTCTCTTATTTTGTCTTTCATTCTTTATTTGTTTGTTCTTTTTAAAGTTTTAATCAAAATTTTTTAGGATACATCGATTACATAAATGTTACACAGACATTTTAGGGGTACCCATATGCCACACCTCCTACACCTCCCACAACCCCCCACACATACATCCCACACAAGGTGGCACATCACCTACAATATATATACACATTTTGGGAATTTGCCACCAAGCATGGACCACAGTTCAGACTGTAGACCAAACTATCTCCCACACAGTTCTGCATGACACATGATGATACAAAATGGCCTATATCCTCCATTGCAACGTCACCCAGGACAATTCCCAAGTCTCAAATAATTTCCCATATTACAACTGCCCTTCCCTCTCCCTGCCACCAAAGCATCCAGTGGCCCCTGGCTCCACATAACTTTGTAATTTCTTCGATTGCATGAATCACAAGTCTATAACCGGACACCAAGTCCACTCTAGTCCATAGCTCTTCCCCCAATCCCTAGGAGTCTAGGATGGTGATGTCCCCTCCACTACCAAGTGAGAGGGGGCTTATATCCCATGGATACAATGGAAGAGATTATCCTGCCTGCAGCTGCAGGCTCTCTCCATTCCCGGGAGAGACATCATGCATCATCATCTCCCCATTAGGTGTCCTGGGGTAGTCCATTGAGTTGTAGAGGAGTTGCAGGTCCACCAAGCCTATGGACCCAGCTGGCACATGGACAGCCCATAGACTCTGGTCTCTGGAATTACACCTAAAACTCTGGCATCACATATAGGTTTGAGTAGCAGAGACATATGAACCATGTGCAGTGAAGTCATATTTCGGTCAGACTCTGTCACTCTCAGGAGCAAAGATTCCAAATTAGGGCCCACTGGTAAGGCACCAAACTCTGGGGCTATCTGCCCTGATATAGGACCTGGATATCTCCAAATCCCTCAGGAGGCCCTCTGTTTGGGGTGATATCCATACTGGAAGACTAGGAGGTCCTACTGGGGTGTGCATAAGTGTTACCTCTGGGTTGACCTCCAAACTCACTTTGAAGTCTTTTAGTCCTATGAACTCATTTGTCTTTGCTATTTCCCCCTTTTATTTGAAGTCTTTTGCCAGTCATACTGCAAGTTGGCATTTCTTAGTAATCCCTCATTGCCAGGGAAGCTCATTGCCGGGAGTCATATCCCATGCTGGGAGGAAGGTAATGCATTCATATTCTGAGTTTGGCTTAGAGAGAAGCCACATTTGAGCAACAAGGAGGTTTTCAAGAGGCAACTCTTAGGCACCCCATTACGCTAGGCTATTTCAATTTCAAGAGCAAAAACTCATGAGGCTAGTCATCAATAACAAGGGCCCATCAATGGATCATCCTCCTTTGCCAGACACTGCCCCTTCATTTTGGGGGTTGTTGCTACTCTCCTGGAAAATAGGGTAGAGCTCTCCAAGATGGGAATTCACTGTTCTCCAATTTATTGAGAAATTGTTCAACCCGTGACCATGCCCCATGAGCAATTGAACAATTATGCATGCCTTTTATGTATGTTCAGGTGGAATTCCTCCCATGCATCCCCAACCCTGACACACCCTCACCGATGATCCTCTCCCATCCCTTTGTGACCCTTCTGTGATCCATAGCCTCTTCACAGATGAAGCGATAACAATAGCCAATTGCAATGAATAGGAAAATGAAAAAATAATGATGTTTAAATGTAAGAGTTAAAATGTATAAGAACTTAAAAAATAAAAATAAAAATAATTTTTAAAAAATAGAAAAAAGAAAATAAGATAT
>PVKH010011983.1:0-17498 GCA_004027955.1 Chaetophractus vellerosus | reverse complement strand
TCTCGGCGCATCGCCGCAGCGGGGGGGAGGGGAGATATGTAATAAAATAAATAAATCTTTAAAAAAAAAAAAAGACTATATTGGGGAGCCATTTTTTTAGCCTACAATAAAGACCAAGTGCAACATTCCAAACTTAAGGTACCTCAAGGTGAATAGAAAGAACGTGAGTCCTTGGATCATGCATATTCCCTGTCTAAAAGCAGTTAAACACAGTGGTTAAGAATACAGGCTTTGGGGTAAAATACACCAAGGTTTCAGAAAAAGCTCAACCCAACACCGGGGGCAGCATGGGCAAGCGGTTTGGCCTCTGTAAACCTGTTTCCTCATTCCCAAAACAGAGATCACAATAGTCCGCACTTTCTAGGCTTACCATGAGGAGTAATGAGATAGTACATATTAAGCACTTATTGTGGCACATAGTAAGCACTCAGTAAAAGTTGTTATTCTCTTGTTATAATTATTCGATCACCGGCCATCCAGCTGGAACTTGAAACTGTGGCCTAGAATTTGGGAGGCCGCCATTAGTGCAGAAAATTTAAATTCCCAGAATGTCCTCTTCCCCCTACTTGAAATCCTATCTGTCCTTCAAGCCCTTGCTTTATTTGTTCTTCTATACCTTCCCAGCAGGGAGGAATTCTCTCACCTTTCCTGTGACCTCCAACAGTGTCAGTACCACCTATTTAAGGCTATCATTTAAAGTCTTGCCACTTAATACCAAATGCAGATTATAAGCCCCTTGAGGGCAGAGATGGCCGCACTATACCCAGTGCAGGGATGTGCCCACAGTAGATAGCCAATTAGCCCTTAAATAACCTGATTGCAGAGTTTATCCCTCACAGACTCACAGGGAAACACAACTTCACACTTGACAATAGAGGGGAGCTGGCCGTGCGGCCCGTAGGTACTAGCAACCTTGAAGCGGAGCTTGTGAAATCAGCGTTAACCTCACCCCCGACTGCATGGCATACTCAGTGTTGCCCTTATCCCCGGGTGAGGGCCCCTTCTACTCCATCTGTACACCCAGAAGTTCGAGCATCAGCTGCAAGCCAAGGGAAAACAGGAAACAGACTCCTCTTTGGACACAGAACTGAACAAAGAGCTCATACCAGTCAAAGCCAGTTTGAACCAGTCTTTGCCGCTCCGCAATCTTCCCCAGCCTTTCTCCCAAGCTGGCACAAAGACAAGAAGAAGATCATTGACTTCAATCTTTGGCCTTCTAACCAGGAAAGGACTCGTGAAGGTGAATGGTTTGCAGACGAAGGGGATATAAAAGAGACAAAACCAGGATAAAAATGAAATAAAAAGTAGCTGTCTTAAACTGTAATTGCAGTCCTCTGCTGAGCACGCTTGCAGATATATAAATGTGATTTACCATCAGCTTGCAACTACAAATCAGGTCTTGAGAAACACTTGTGCTATGAAATTGTTTAATCTCATCAAGCTCTGCTTTCACAGCAAGCCATAAATCACAAAGTCTTTGTTATCATAGACCTCCACCAGCGCCTCTCTGGCAGGCTATGGATCGTGGGTATATATAATCTTGACTGCACAAACACTGGGGTCGACGCAGGCTGAAATACTTTCATAATAGCCACTGTGCAGCTGGTGGAACACAAGCCTATGATGGATATCTCATTTCCTACAGTCGGCATCTATTTCGAGCAAATTATTACCACATAAATTTCTTGTCAACAGAAACGGCCAATTAATTAAGTTAAAAATTTACTTGTGATCACATCTACAAACCAAATAGAACTGCAAGGCAATTTTCCAGTTACTGAATATACTGCAGGTCAGTTTAATGAATAATTTTTAACTTTGTCATAAACTCAAAGACAGGCTAATATCTCCAGAAACCTGAATGGAGACCAGCTGCCGACAGATTTACACAAAATATATTTATGTGGAATTTGATTGCTGACATCTGGGGACAGAAATAAACTTTCTATAATTACAGAGGCATCTTTGCCATATATATGAATTTCTTCCACCAAAAAATGCAAATCTGTCCCCAAGAAGGGTATATTTATATTTTCAGACCGGGCAGCAATTGGGCTGGGATGGCTCTAGGAAAAACATTGCATTAAATTCCTATGCTAGTGATGGGTTCATTATCATGGAAGAAGACAAGAATGGACAAAGACTTGTTTATCACTGCCCCCACCTTCCACACCCCAAAAATCAGGATGCTTTTACTCTTTGAGGTTGTAAGCCTCTCGGCATGCTTCTACCAGTGGAGGTAGTATTAGGAAGATTTAAGGTTCTGTCAGGCAGGGCAGATTGACACAGCTTCCCTTTAGGGTTATTATGCATATAAAGCAGATATACATGGAAATAAGCTATCAGAGGGTCCTTCATAATTCCTACTATAACCAAGTCTCTTTAAGCTAGAGAAAATCCATAGATGGGGTAGTTTTCCAGGTGAGTCTGAAGGATTTGGGGAACACAACAGATTTTGTGGCTAACACAGGATTTAGTCAACCAGTCACCCATTGAACATGGACTTCTGGCTTTCATTAGGGCCGTTGGCCATACCAAATGTAGAGGGGGGCATTCAAGGCCCACCAAGTTAGAGCTCCAATCTATATGATGTTCAATGCCCCTTACCTCCAACCTGTCATTGCTAACTGGTCAAACAAGACCATTTGATGTTCCTACAACATGCCCTTCATTTTTGTACCTCTGATTTTGTTCATGCAAAGGACCTTTGAGGTCCTTTCTCATACACATCCACTTACCAAATTCCTATGCCCAAACCCATTTCCTTGACTTTTTCCCAGCCTAGAAAAGATCTTCCTTCACCAACAGGACATTTTCTCTACACAAAATTTGAGAGCTATTATTCTACCCTGTGTAGAATGAACAGTAGTGAGTTCATATCATTCAAGGATTCAAGAAGATATTAGACAACCGCTTACTGAGGATGATGCCATGGGAATTCAGTGTGTGTGGAGAGTTGGGGTGAAGAAATGTCAAGGCTCTCAGCCCTGAGAGCCTGAATTCTATGATGGTTACATGGGCCCTTGTCGGGAAGCTTCTTGAAGGCAGGGGTCATCACACTCATCTTTACAGTTTCGGCATATAGCCCAAAACTTAAAAAAAAAAAAAAAGTAGATTCTCTATAAAAGTTTTTGAAGACTAATTTATGCACTTCTCATATTTGCAGCATTCACCTCTGAGAGCCATTCAACATCCTACTGCACCATTGTCTTCAACAAGAATAGCATTGCTTGTGTGTGCCTATTATGTTTAGGGCACTTTGTTACTATTCTGAGAATTCCAGAAGGTAGAATATATTCTCTCCCAAACCAACTTTAATTAAGGAAACAAGTCACACAGTGAGTCCATAGTATACCCAGAACAAACAAGGGCTAAATGAATGAATGACCCATCACAAAAGACAAATTACTTAATAAATGGAATGGATAATTTCCAATATTGGAGTAAACAATGCAAAAACATCTGCAATTTTGGAATCTGAGGGATACCCAGAGGTTATCCAATTTGATTCTTCATTCTACCACTGTGGAAAACAAATCTCCCACACCCAAGCTGAACCTCCACGCCCAAGGTCACCAAACTGGAAGGTGGCAAAGAGGGATTCATAGCCCTCTATCCTGAATAACTGCCCACTGTTCTTTCTAATACAGCACAGGTAATCATCCATCACACCCTACAACCACTTTTTTTTTTTTTTTCTGGTTAGTTCTATGTGCTTTGAGTCAAGTTATAAGCACCTAATCCCTGGTTCAGGCTTTGACTCCTGTGTCCCTGAGTTTCCCTTCTGACAGAAAACATGTTTCAAATTTCCCCCCTTGACAATCACCTAAAGTATGGGGATACCGCACAAACATCTAATTTCACTAATAATCTACTCTGGGTACCTGAAGCATGAAAGTGCCCCAAATACACCCAAATAAAGGTTAAATGAAGTGGTTCAGTTCAAATACAGGCTCCACATTTACTAGCTATGCGACCTTGGTCAAATTAACCTCTCAGTACATCAATTTCCTTGTCTATAAAATAGGGCCAAACTAGCACCCACCTCATAGTATTATTATGAGTATTAAATTAGATAAAAATTTAAAATATGCAAAAGCTTAAATCAGTGCTCATTAGAAGCACTTGATAATTTTTTTATTAATAAAATCTTGAGCCTATATCAAATTTTGGTATAGTAAATCTTATATTTTTAATTCATGCTATAGAGACTTTATATCTTTTCATTTGTCCTGTGCTTACCTTGCTGAGGTTAAAAGGGAGACTTAACAATGAAGCAATGATGATGATGATGATGATGATAAC
This sequence comes from Chaetophractus vellerosus, assembly GCA_004027955.1. Lineage (NCBI taxonomy): Eukaryota > Metazoa > Chordata > Mammalia > Cingulata > Chlamyphoridae > Chaetophractus > Chaetophractus vellerosus. Next base: position 13,193 of record PVKH010011983.1, on the reverse strand, counting down.
AGATAACATTTCTTGCCTAAATTATGTACCAGCCATTGCTAAAAGCACTTTACATTCATTATCAATACCATTATCAAAAATTTTCCCCCAGGAGGTAAATATTCCTATTACCCCCAAATTACAGATGTTACTTACAAAGGTTAAGTAACTTACCCAAGGTCATCCAGCTACAATTGGTCTTTGCTCTTAAACACAGCAATTGTGTGCTACTCTCTGGTCAACAATTCCTTATCAATACATTTCTCCCATTTACCCTACTATAGGTATTGTTCAAGCCCCTTTCATCTTCCATTTCCCCCTAAGAGTCTTAATCATTATCGATCCCTATCTTTAAAAACCTTATAGTTAAAACCAAGAAATAGGACAAATACCCACAAAAATGAATCTAAATAAAATGTCCAAATTTGTTCAAACCTATCCAGCTCCATCATACTTATTCTCTCTAGCCAGCAAGAAGAGTTCATAAAAACTTATATAATCAGAGCACCAAATCACTGTTTAAAGATGTGAGGCAAAATGGAAAAATATTCCAGGGAGGAAAGGCTGGTAGTTCATTCAGCTATTGAGTTCAAATTTGGAACACACGTTACTGGTTTTGAGGCGGGCATAGACCAGGGGAGGTACTGCAGTAGAGCTTTTGTGAAAGTAGGTACAGTATTTCTATAAAAGAAAATATTTTATCACAGACACAATGGATAAGAAACACAGGGAATTACCGACATGCTGCCTGAGTGCTATTAACAAAGACAGGTAACAGTCTGTGGTAAGTCTTCACTGACTGTCAGAATGTCAAGGTCAGGATAAGACGGTTAAACAAAGCAGCAGTGAGGAAAAGCCAGCCTCCCCCAGCAGACCTGCTGGCCATTAGTAGGATAGGGGACATGAGAGATGGCAACACATCTTGTGTCTTAACATGTGTAAAGCACTTTATAGTTTATAAAGCATCTTCACAGTCATTATCTCACTACCTTTTTAAAAAATAATTTTCATTTGTCCTGTATTTATCTTTTTAAAACATAATTCAGTAATGACCAAACCTGCAGAAGGAAACTTCTCTTTCAAGGGCACACTTTCATCGTTTGAGACAAGATAACCATTTGAGTAGGGCAACCCATGTGAACTCAGGTAAACATAGGAGATGTTGATATATTAATTTAGTGCTCTTTTCAGACACTATCCTGAGGAAACAATAAATACATGGGTCTCTAAATTCAAAGAGCCTTGGGGCTAGATGGGGAGAGAATGCAGACACATACTAAAAGATCACAATTGCTACTATGCAAAGTGCCAAATGAGAAGTATAACAATTGCTATTGAATTTAAGACATACAGAAATGACTGCTAGCTGGAACACTCAAAAAATGCATCAAAGAAGATGGAGAATTTGAGCTGTACCCTGAAGAATCCTTCAGATTTGTATAGTTGGGAAGAAAAAGTGAGGTTACATGGTTAAGTATCATAAGACTGTAAGTATTTAGTTTCATACTTTAAAAACATTTCTTAAAATTATTAAGTGAAACTGTACCATAGAAGTTTCCTACACTTATATATAATAAAATAAAAACAAAATAGGAAAAACCGGCAGAGAAAGAAATCAATAAATAGAAACCAAACAAGGCAAGGGATATAAACTATGCAATAAAATTTAGAAACTAGAAGTCAAAGAAAGAAACAGAAGATTTTGGGATCGACAAGAGATATATCACTGTTCATTTCTAAATAACATGATAATTCACCAGGGGAATCACAAAATCCTAAGAATTCTCACCAATGTTCCCAAATCTAGAAAGACACAAACTTTATATGGGCAGTCTTAATTTGTCTTTTAGTTGATTGAGAAATGGAGTAAATAACTACTGAGAAAAACAGGTGAAACACACTGAATACTATAACATGGACAGACATACACAGAAGGGCATAAAGCTTCCTATCTACACACTGAATTGGAGACATTATCCAAAGCCTAAAAGTATACCATGATGAGGAAATTTAACAGAATCGGAGATGAGAAAACTAAGTCTTGGTATTCTAAGAAAGATCACATCCCATCTCAGCTGAGCCATTCTTCATCCAATAGCATTTTCTCAAGCTACAGAAAGTGGATAAAACATAGAATACTTACCTCTCAAACTGCAACTCTGAGGATAAAAGCAACTAGTCTCATATAAGGTGGAAAGTTAATTAAGAAAGCATCTACACTGTGTAGTCTCAAACTCACTCAAACATAATTGGAGAGAAAAGAACTAGGATGGCAAACACACACACCTTCTAAAAAACAATAGCAGTAAAACTGGAGAGGAAAATGGGAATCACATCATGCAAAAGACTAAAGAACCCAACCTTAAAAGGAAACAACTCAAGGAACTGGGAAAAATTCACAATCACTTTATGTGATAAAACAATTTAATAAGAACATGACTTTAATGAAAGAGAGGCTCAATTGAAAGTGATTCAATTAATGAGAATTCTGCTTCTGGCATGGTGAGGTAAGCCCACTATACCCTATCTCTTCCACCCATGTACAACTAAAACTCTTCACAAAACACAAAAAGGAACTACCTGAGAACTCTGAAAAGTAAACAAAACCAGGTTTGGATTGTAGAGGAGTCCATAACTTAGAGATGCTACTCACAAATAGGTGAGTTTCCAGGTTTATTTCTCTTTTTCCTTGTGGTTCTGCTCCAAATATAGGTCCTCGGCACAGAGCTACATGACAGATCATCAATGTGGGCAGCTAAAACTTTGTGTTCTATTTCTATCCCAAATTGATGAACTGCAAAATGAGAAAAGGAGCCCTTAAAGACTGAAGAGTGTCAAGAGAATCCTAGAGTAGAGAAAGCTAGAGAAAGGGATCCGCTGATTCTGTACAGGAAACAACACAAATTCTTGACTCACCCCTGATCTGTACATGTGCAGAACAGATCCAAAGCAGCTTAGCAAAGTCTCTGAGAACTGAACTAAAACTATAATCCATCATCCAGGGTCCAGACTAACTCTTGAGTGGTACATATTCTATGTAGGTCCAAAGGAGCAGAGTGTGAATGCTTTGAAAACTGAACTGGAATGGAACTCACAGAAGATAAGATATAACCTGTGGTTTGAAAGTAACTGGGTTGATTGCCTGCTAAAACAAAGAAAAATTACCTTCTCAAGAGGTTTGTGATGGAACCCAATATTTAAGCAACAAATATTCAAAATATCCAGGATACAATCCAAAAAGTCTCAATATACATAGAACTAGGAAAATGTTTCCAATTCTCAAGGGAGAAGATAATCAACAGATATCAACCCCAAGATGACCCAGATGTTGGAGTTACCAAAAACTTTGAAGCAGCTATTATTACTATGCTCCATTAGATAAAGTTAAATGTATTTGAAATTAACAGAAAAATAGAAACTCTCAGGAAAGAAGCTATAAAAATTTTAGAAAAATTAGAACAGAAAAATACAATATCTGAAATGAAAATTTCAGAGGATGAGTTCAATTAGCATAATGGATATAACAGAGGAAAGATCCTGTGAACCTAAAGATAGATGAAAATAAATGATTGATGTTGAAAAATATAGAGGAAAATTTTGAAGAATAAAAAGAACCTTAGAAACCTGTGAGACAACATTCAAAGGTCTAACACATATGTCATTGCAGTAACAGAAGCAGCAGAAGAAGAGATGATGCAGAAAAAGTATTTGAAGAAATACTGGTCCCAAACTTCCCAAATCTAGTGAAAAACTTTGTTCCCAGGTTCAAGAAGCTCAGCCAAATACGAATAGGATAAACTTTTTTAAAAAGTGTATCAGTTAAAACAAAATCCCTGAAGTATAAACCCCAAAATAATACCACTCAGGACTAAAAAGTAATTTGGGAAGAGTGAAAAACAGAAGGGCTATGCTACCATTCAAACAACTGACAGAGCAAAAGGTTGACATAATCACAGGGAAAGCATATGAAAAAGACAAATGAAAGTGATTAGATTATCTGCATAACTGTAGTTTTGAGGGCATACGCTTTGGCCCATCTTGGGCATAAGTAGTGGGCACCAATTGTAAGTCCCTCAGATAAAGGCTATTTGCAGGGCATCACTACCTTTGAACATGCTCCTTTGGAGGTGGACTGCATGACAGCACTTTGGGACAGACCTAAGGATGGGGAAACTGCCTGGAAAGTGTCATTTCTGGGCTGCTGAGAGGCCCCGATCTTGAAAGATTTGACTCCCAGGCCTAACCCAGTAAGTGGGATGCCCATCATTTTTCCCAGCCTCCTGTTGAAAAGGCCAAAGTTTGTGACTATGCCATGTGGGAGGAATAGTGCACCTAGTTCTTTTCATCAGCTACTCTTGGGATAGCTCTTGTATTACTTTGCAAAGAGCTATGGGATGGAATAAGAGAAGAGTCTGCATTTGAGAAGGGAAAAGGAAAGGAAGGCATAAAATACAGGGCCTGCCTGAGGAACTTGGGTTCTGGGGAATCATTCTGGAGAAACAGGTGGTACAGATGGTGCCTATGGTGGGGACACCCTGAGGACAGTTAAGTAGAAAGGGCTGACCACAGAGGGAATTCCAAAAGTGATTAAAACCAACTTTAGGGGTGGGGGGTGGCATATGGGTACTCCTGGAATCCCTGTGTAACATTTGTGTAATCAATGTATCCTAAAAATGTATATAGATATATAAAAAATAAATAAAAAATTAATTAAAAAAAAAACAACCAACTTCATCTACTCCTTAGTTTGTCCCAGACTGATTAATGCTACATGTGTACTAGACTTATTTTACAATGGAATGTAACTAATAAAGTTTTTTTGAAGGGCTTGGATTTATTTCCTAAAGTCTTTTCACAAAATGAACACATTTGAATAAAGCATATCAAAACTGATATATATCTAATATATACTTCTCTCTTCTCACTATTGGCAAGTTATGAGGGGTCTGTTGTTTTTCTGTGTTTCTCCTGGGTGCATGTTTTGGGAAAAATCCAACACCATCATTGTTCATAATTAATGAGCTCTAGGAACTTATTACAAAGACATAGGTGTAACTTGAAACATAACTCATGCAAAAAAGTATCAATCATATCAAGGCTTTCCAAAATGTGGTACATGCCACACTGGTGGGATGCAAGATAATTTTAGGTGATATATAAATAGGTTTCTTTCCTTTTCTTTTTTTTTTAAGGTAGAGAAGCCAGTGCTCAACCACTGAGCCACATCAGCTCCCCTGAGTTGGCTTTTTCATTTTTTTGCTTATTGTTTGTATTTTTGTTTTTAGGAGGCACCAGGAACTGAACCCAGGACCTCCCATATGGGAAGCAGGTGCTCAACCGCTTGAGCCACATCCACTCCCAAATAAATTTCTTTAATTATAATAATTATAAATGTATTTAATGACTATTGGCAAAAACATAACTAGTGCATCAAATCCATGATTAAATGGCTTCATGACATAGAACAAGGCTAAATAAAAATGTAAAAGACAGAAATCTGGTTATAAACAGAGTAAAATCCTATTACAATGTGGTAAGTGAGCCCAAAGGTTTAATTGCATAATATGTGGGATTGCATTGTTTAAAGGTTTAAAATGACTCAAGTAAGCAGGAAGAGTTGGCCAGTGGAAAGTGGGGCTTGGGTGATGCCCACCTGTCACAACCTGGTAGCAGTTGTCCATTCCAACCTATTTATCTATAGGATTGAAATCTTTGGGGATTTCTCAAATAGCAGCAGCATTTCATGAAATATACCAACTAGTTACTGCCTTTTTCATTCACCTGATCCAGTGATATTGGGCAGGAAAAATTCTAGAGGACATAGGAACCTGCCTCCACCTCGCTGTTTCTGGAGAAGGAGTGGCATGTGCCCCCACACCCTAGTTGGAGAACAGCTTTGGGCAGTATCTAGGCAACATGATTTATGTCCAAATGTGTAATTCTTTGGTGAATACTGTCACTTATGGCTTCATCATATATATTAAGTACATACGAGTACAGGTTTTAGGGAGATATAGCAAAGTTTATGAAAATAATACACAACTAACAGAGTAGATATTCTGTTTGAAATATAAAGGATATATACTTTGAACAGACTGAATGAAATCTCTTTTATTGATAATTTTGATTATCTAATGTATGTAATGTGACATTAATAACTATCAATATCAGTTAAATATCAATTTTACGAGTTCAAACATGATTATCAAGACATAAATACCCTAAATCTTCACATAAAAATCAACAAAGGAATTCTATTATATATGCTGCTTGGATCTAATGGTACCTTCTAGCCCAAAAGACTAAGGCCTTACATGGAGTCAAATCAGGAACTTTTGGTCTGGAGGAGATACATCTTGAGATATTTAAATTTGGAAGTACAAATCTCTTGCACACAAACAAGTCACCTATATAGCACTGATGTTTTCAATAAATTCCTCCTAAGGAAAAGGATATTTGCCTTTGTACAGGATTGTACAACAGTTATATGTGCAAACCCACAGATGGAATTAAGCAGTTAGTACTCTAGACCAGCATTTTCCAATATGTCTTCTGGGGAGCAGGCCTGCTCTGACAAAGAGCTCCTAGATTGAATATGTTTGTAAAATGCTGAAAAATTGCTCTAGGATCTCAAAGCCTTCCCTATGCTAATATATATTGTTAATCCCCAAGAGGGAAATAGAATTTATACCATTTCCCAAACTTTTCTGATCACAGAAAACTTTCTTTATGGTACAAATATGAACATCTTCTGGAACAATCTGGAACATTGGTTTGGGAAATGATGCTCTTCATGTAGCACAGTTTCCAGAAAAGGCACAGAAATCTGGAACCAAAGCAGTGCTTGGATGAGAACTGTGAAAGTGTCATCCTACACAAACACCACCTGAGGGACTCTACCGGGGCTTCTGGGACTTTCATCTTGACTGAGGTCAGGTGGGAATTGTGATATGCTATGCTCTGGGTAGACTGAAATGGAAGACTAACAATCCTGCCCTATTTCTTCATGGCTTCCTCCTGCTAGGATGAGGATGGTGGAAAGGGATGGAACCCTATAGACAGATTAGCTTTTCTTACTGGATGACTCAAAAGGGAGCCCACCATGTAATACAGGGACCCTTTCCCCCTGAATCAAGTTTCACTCTTACACTTCCAAAGGCTGAACTTCAATTTTCTTACACTTTGAGTCTGCTGTGTACTCTTGGTCACATGCAAGTGGAATTGATTAGGCAAAATGGTGCCAGGAGGTAATTTAGTCATTTAGTACTACATATACAAAGTTGCAAAACTACAAGTGAGATTGAAGGTAAGCAGTAAAAAGATAGTAATAGTCCTATAGTAAAAGTATCTATCTTCCAAAATTCTGGTGATTTCCTTAGATTTCCCTTTAGAGTTTCCAAAATCAATGCAAGTCGCCCACAATTAAGCAGTGTCCAGGCCCATTCTGTGTCCCTGGAATCTACACTTCTGGCCAAAATGAGATCACAAACCGACCTATAGGAAAACAATATAGAAGGTCAATAAAGCTGAAAGGGAAAATACATGTTCAATCACGTACTATAGGGAGCATCCTTTGCCACCAAACAAAGGACTGGAAAGTGGAAAACTTCAATTTCGACTGGGAAGCACGAAAAATGTTCATAAGGTAGGAACTCTTGATGACATATAAATGTGCAGTGAGATTGTTCACGATGTAACTCTAGATTTGGCTTGGATAGCCTCGGATTTAGTGTTTGGGTACAGGACAGAGGAAAAGCAGACTGCAATTCTTTGTGATTATTTCCAGTGCACTTATCAAATCAATAAAAATAATTATTACTGATGGTAACCTTACCACTGATTAAGCAGTCCAATTTAATTGCTTCTGTGAAGTCACACAACTCTCAAGAGCGTATCATGGCGTCAGTTAATAGCTTGCAACGGCCCCCAGCTTTGTGGACAGGATGTGCAATAGCACTGATTTAATTAGAGCTTTTAGACTGCGACCTGTATGCCTTCCTGAGGGACTCTGTGTTGGAGACCACCTCTATTATTTGTTTTAAGGCTGCCCTGAGCTGGAACAAAGCAAGGTGCCCAGCAAGAAGCATTGGGTTGCATCATAGGGAGGATAAAAATGCCCATTATAAGGTCAGAATTGAGTCACAGCAGAAGGAAAAAAAAAAGGCAAGCCATAAAAGAAAATAAGGTGCAGGCAATAAAGTACTGACTGAAAGAAACTAAAACCAGAATCCAAACTCCATGCCCTGGTCCATATGGTCTGGGCCCCTCCAACCTCCAGACATCCTCCCCTGCCCTCTCTCTGGGCTAAGCATGCTTCAACCACACAGGTCTCCCTTCTGTCCTTCCAATGGAAGATACTCTTTCCTGCCTTGGGGTCTTGGCACTTGACTTTCCCCTACCTGGAAAGCATCCTTCTCTCCAAGTTTATCTTCATCATTTAGGTCTCTGTTCAGATGCCATTTTCTCAGGGAGGTCTTTTCTGACCACCCAAGCTAAAGCAGCCCCCTTCTTCCCACCAGGCACTTTCCTCCACATCCCCTTAATTCATTTTTTTTTTTGGGTGTACCTCTCAAGGTTGGAAAGTATGTAGTTTATTTCTTTACATGTGTATTGTCTGACTGACCCTATTAGAATATTGTCTACATGGGAGAAGGGCCTTGGTTCACTGCTGTAGCCCTGGTATCTAGACAAGTCCTGCACATAACAAATATTCTGTAAATATGGAAGGAAACAAATGGGTGGGTGGATTGAGTGAAGGGAAAACTTGCTAAGACTCATCTCAAGGTGACTTGCACTGGCCCACCCCACATCATGGTACTGGGGGGCGATAAGAACATGCATCAGGCCATTTGACATCTGTCTGTAGCCCTGTCACTTAATGGCTATGTGACCTTGAGCAATTGACACAACCTCTCTGGGCCTGGGTTTCTGCTTCTGTAAGCAGGTTCAGCAAAAGTACCAATCTCACAGGACTGTTGTGAGCATTTTTCAAAATGCAGGCAAAGGACTTAAAATTATCTAACTTGGAGTAAATGCTTAAGAAATGTTGCTTTCATAGAAGCAATTATATCATTGATGTGGAGACAGTAGCCAGTGGAGGTGCTGAAGTCAGGGAGAGGGAAAAAGGGGTATAATATGGGGACATTCTTAGGACTTGGAATTGACCTGGATGACAGTGCAGTGACAGATACAGGCCATTATATATCCTGCCATAGCCTACAGAATTGAGCGGGAGAGAGTGTAAACTACAACATAAACTATAGTCCATGCTTATTGGTGATGTTCCAAAATGTGTTCATCAATGGCAATGAATGTACCACACTAATGAAAGAAGTTGTTAATGTGGGGAAAAGTGGGAGGTCTGGGGAGTGGGGCATATGGGAACCTCTTATATTTTTTTATGTAACAATTTATGTAATTTATCTTTTAAAAATAAATAAAAAATATATTTAAAAAAAAAGAAATGTTGCTTTCATTGTTGCTATTGCTGTTATTAATTGTTATCATATACTGTGAAAAGCATGAGGGACCAGGGAGCCTTCAACCGTGCATCTCAATTTTTTTTCAGTTCTTAATCTAACAGCCTTATTCATCCAAGATAACTTAGCACATGCCTGCAGGAGAGGTGCTCTTCTACCTTAACACACCATATAGTCAACAAGTTCAACATGCCTAGACCAACAAATCTGCACTGCCCATATCTGCATAGATCGGCCCTCTTTCCAGCACACTCATGAGCAGCCTTTATGAATAATTTGGTTAGAGAGAGCAAAGTTTCCATTGTTGAAAGCTACAGAAGAGACTCTTAATTCAAACAGTATTAGGTTGGTGGATGAGGCAAATTGGAGCATGTAAAATTTATTGGGCATCATAAAAGCAAAGCGGGGAGAGGGCCAAAGAGATGGGGGGGGGGTTCGATTACTGTTGAATTGCTGGCATAATAACCGGCAGCACATCATGGCCCGCCGCCGGGGCTGGGAAGCTCTCCCCGGATGATTGCTTTATGGCACCACTGACAATCCTGGCCCATCCACTCTGACCCCAGAAGCAGCAAACCCTATCATAAGAAAGGGAGAAATGTATATGTCAAAATAATATACAAATATCCAGTGGCCCCATGTTCTACTAGTCATTTATATCCCTGACTTAGAATGCAAAAATGTAAACCCAGGGTCTTTCTGCAGCCAAATGTCACCCAGGATTCTTATTCTTATTCTCCGACAAGGGCTAAGCTGTGGTTGGCAGCACCAATGAGCTCACTAAACACGCCTTGAGAAAACATGAGAGAGATCCACTCTCGACCTCAAAAGGCAGGTAGAGAGAGATTGACTGACTAATCATGCCCATCCCACAAAGCCAGAGATTTCCCTGATGCAATAGGTGTGTAAGGACAGAGCTGATTTACTCGCTGACAGACTGACATCCCTGTCAGCAGAACATTCAAAAGCTCATTCTCGAAGCTCTAGGGAGCACAGCAGTTTTTTTCTAGTTTACTGCCATTTCTTAACACTGCTCGAAACGGACATGACAAAGATGCCCATGGTTCTAAATGAAGGTAAGTGATATCCTTGGTGCAGGCTCTCCTAATGTAAATGAAAATCATTGAAAGTTACGTCAGGCTGACTTTGATCTAACATAACAGCGGTGAGGGGCGCAAAGGGGGAGAGGGTCTACAAAGCCAAAGAAATGGAAATCCCTTCGGTACTGCCACATGGAACAGAAACCCAGAAGCCTGTCATTTCTGAACATAGGGGAGGAAAGAAGCAGAGCATCTGAGAATGAAGGATCAGGACATTCTCTATTCGAACCTGCTGAAGACTGAGAGGAAACCAAGGCAAAGGGGTCTATGTCAAGATCAAATTAGAGTCAGTTTTGGCCACAACCTAATCCAGCTTCTGGGCCTTCATACCAGGTTATATTTACAACACCTCTTCTCTTCATCTCATATGCTCTACATTTATTTTAGTATTTAAATAAAAGCCCACCCCCAAGTTTGGGAATAAGAGAAGTGATTCCAATCACATACCAGCCTGAGGCACAGGAGATACTTTAGATGGTACACAAATTTTTGTAAATAATTTGAATAGTAATATGTAGTACTGATGTCAATCAGCTTCATGAACATTGCTTAGGTCAAGGATAAGGTGTGTATTTAAGGTAAAAAATAAAACTGAGTTGATTTAAAGAAAAACATTGAGTAAATTAACAAGTACAAGTGACTACCAATTGGGAAATGTCAATCCAGAAATATCCTCAACAAGTTTTTCCAGTTGGTTTTGTCAATGAAACATTTGACCCAAAACTGATTATTTTACCCACAAGATCTACAGCTGTGGATGGGATCCATATGTTCATTCAAGAATATTATATACATAAAGATAAAAACTTTCTTGCCTAGAGAGAGGAGTCTGCACAGGGTAACCAAAGGAAATTCTTATTAACTCTGGGAATATTGTTCTATATCAAATCATTGAATCCATCATGTCCTCAAATGGCCCCCTAGAGAACGAGGCATGGCTACCTTGGATGCATCTAGGAAAGGTTGGCTAAAATTTGAACTAACTGGTACTCTTGATCATGTATTCATCTTATATTATTACCCCAAAAGAGCTACCCTGGAACTTTCAGACTATATTAATTTGTATCATCACCCAGAGATGTAATGTCTTCTGGAACCAAAACAAACATCTCTTGTTTTAGCTTTAGTTTCCAAATTCTAAGGTAAAGAATTTGGAAATTCAATGTCAAACTATCACCCACTCAATTTATATAGAGATATTAGGCACTTGCCAAAACTCAAGCAAAAATGCCAAACAAATATAAAGTTAGCAATGATCTAATTAATCCAAGGTCCAACGTGCTGAGTCATAAAGGAGGGGACAGTGTAGAATAATGTCATATACATTAAAATGTAGTAGACAGACCTAGATTTAAACCCCAGCTTTACCACCTACTAACTTTTATTACTTCTCTGTGCCTTAGTTTCCTAATCTGGAAAATGTAGGTAATAAATCTTTCCTCAAATAGCTAGTAAGAGAATTGAATTATGTAATATGCACGAAAAGGACAATATTTCTAGCATATAGCAAATGTCCAGTGAAAGGTAAATACATATACCCACAAACAGAAACAGGAAACATGGAATCTAGAAAAAGAGGAAATGGTGAAGAAGAAATTGTCAGCATGCCTCTAGCAGCAAACAGGCAATCCTGTCCCTGCACAGAAGTATTCCATGGAGGAAGAGGCATAAATCTCCAGATTATATCATTATAGAATGAAATAGCATGAAAAAATATCAAATTACCTTTGTTCTATAACAAAAACAATTATTACTACTATACTCCTAATATTAGTATTACTTATTGTACACTTATTACGTGCCAGGTACTTTGATATGCACTTTTTGGATTATCCTATTGAATCCTCCCAACACTATCTTGGTATCTCATTTTCCAGATCTGTTACTTATGACTTAAAGAGATTAAGTAACTGCCCTGAGATCACAGAGAGATTAAGATTATGTGCCAGGATTCAAAACCCAGGCCGTCTGGCTGGCCTAGAACCATAGCAACTCTGGCATCCTTCACGCTCACTTAGAAATCTTGCACATGTTTATTTCACTTTGCCAGTTACCTTGTGTGACAGTTTGAAGTCCTTTTTTCTGAATCCCAAAAGATTATGTTCTTAAACTAGTTCATTCTTGTGGGTGTGGAACCCTTTGATTACATTAGACTCACTTTCGAATACTTGGTTAGACTGCTTTTGATTGGACTACATCAGTGAGGTGTGACTCAGGTTGAGTCTCTGCCCTCTTGCTGGGACTTTTCTAAGAGAGCGAGACCGAGAAAGGAAGCTGCCATTTTTGATCCTGCCATGTGAAAGAGGACTTGAGGATCACTAGCAACCAATGCTTAAACACGAAGCTCCCAAGAGGCTGGGCCCATGGAGCAGCTCAAGGCTGAAGAGATGAGCCATATACCTGATAACCCACAGCTGAAGTCAGGAAGACAGCAAGCATCCAGACTGAGAGAGAAGGCTCAGTAAGAGAGAAGCCCTATGCCTGTTTCCCCATAGCTGAGCTCCAGGAGATGGTAGATTCTAGAGGGAAAGGCAGGGACCTAGGCAGAGATAGCCCACCATCTTGCTTTACCACGTGACAGCTGACTTTGCTGAGAAAGCATCTCTGCTGATGCCTTGTTTGGACATTTTATGGC
>PVKH010011982.1:0-17500 GCA_004027955.1 Chaetophractus vellerosus | reverse complement strand
CTGCTCTTGAAGCTGCTGGGAGGAACCCATTTATTACATGGTTACCATTTCAGTTAGAAATAAGAAAGCATAGGCCCCCTATCCTGGGGCTCAAAGGACACTGCCAGGACCCCTCGGGCTCCATCCTGGTGGTCTGCTCTCCCACATGCTGGCTTCACTGTAGTCCCAGGCCCAAGCCAGAACGATAGAATCAGATTTTCTAGAGGAGGGGCTCCGCAAAATCTGCACTTTAATAAGCTCCCCTGGGAATTCCCCGCTTCCTATAGTCTCTGCCAGTCCAAGGGCTTTGGCAGCTAAGAGTCCCCAAGCCAGCCATTCCAGCCGTGCCACCGGCTCCATTGCTAGGTCTCTTTTCTGTATCTTGCTCTCTCTCTCCTACTCTCTCCTACAGCCCCAAATCCAAAACTCCTGGGTTTACCTGCCCAGGTAGAAACACACGGAGTCCCTGGCTCACTCGTTTAGTGACACCTTTCTGGTCTGGCCGGGAGTTTAGCTGCAGCTGGGAAACCTCTGCCAAGTTATTTAACCCCTCCAGGTGAGGCGGCTCTGCCGGTACAGAGTGGGGGGTCATGCCTTACCTGCTGAAGGGCAGGGGACCCAGAGTTCTCTTCCAGTTCTAAAACCTGTGAGTCAAAAAATTCAAATCACTTGGTCACCAGAGCACATTTTATCAAACACAGAGGAATATGCCTGCGTGCACCCTAACACCCCATGACTTCTGAGAAAACAAACTCCTGAGACGGCTCTCTACGTGCGTGTGTTTTCTTCTGTTCTATATTTAAGGCTGAAGGAGGAAATATGATTCTTGTTGTTGGAACAAAATTGAATAAACAAGCTTAAGGTGGAAGGGGCTTAAGGTGGAATTTGCTGTACGTAGCCTGGGAAAAAGGCACCTAATGAACATCGTTCAGGGTGGAAGGTTCAGATAATCTGCACTATTGGAAGTCTAGCCTTGGATCATGCCCAATTTTTATTTCAGCTGCACTTATTGTTCAAAGCTTTGATTTTACTAAATCGTCCAGGCACTCAGGGAATAGCAGTTCCTCTGTCTCCCTTGTTGCATTAGGCCCTTTACCTTTTACTTTGCTGTGGCTGTTTCCAAGTTTTCATTTCCTTCGATGACGTGGGTTATTATTGTCTAGACTCTCATTTAGATCTTAGCCATGACTGCTGCAAGCCCAAAAGGAGGCCCTGGAGAAGAATAAAGCATTTTTTGAAAAGTACGTGCCATCCCTTCCATTAAAGTTAACAGGGAGGGCCAGGAACTTAAACTGTGCTCAGTTCACAGCTTCTGTTCAGAAACCCAGGCTCTGGGTAACGTGTGGGCGTAGGGCGTGGGAATTAGCTAGGACTGAAGGGCAGCCGGGGGCGGGGCAGGCTGCCTGGACTGACATCCCGGCTCTGCCGCTGACTGACAGGAGCTTGGAAAAATTACTTGACTGTTTGGCTTCCATTTTTAATTGTGAAAAGTGGGGGCAATAAGATGGCCATCCTCGCAGGGAGCTACGGGAATTAAGGACTTACGGTGCCTGTTGCAGTCAGTGCTCAGTTGTTAGAGCATAAGCACCTGGCCAGGCCCAGCATGGAGCACCTTCTCACGTATTATCTATATGATTACCTATGTATTCTTTATATATTTCAATGCAGTTTTCCCTCTAACTTGAGAAAGACAAAAGATAGGGTCCCCTCCCGTCAGATGGGAGAGGAGGAGAGGAGAAAGCGTGGTGTGGAGAAGGGAGGAGGAAGGCTATTTTCGTTCAATCACACATATGTCAGACTTTTCCCCCCACTAAGTCCGGCATCTTTCATTCGCTTTACTGTGTTTTTTTTTTTTTCTTCACTCCTTTTTCTCTCCTTGCTTTGGACTCTAAATGACAATGATTAAAATGAAGAATTCACTGGACAAGATTAATAACAGATTCGACAAGCTTATAATAAATAGTTCAGAAGATCATTTGGAGTGGGGTGGGTTTTTTAAAACCAAGTAAACATATTTTTAAAACATGCCCAATTCGCTTTGTGGGGAAGAGTTCTGTGGGTTCTGAACATCGCACAAAGTCAGGAATTCTCCCCTGCAGTCACGATACAGGACAGGTCCATCACCCCCCAGACTCCCACCTAGTGCCCGTAATAGCCAATCCCTCCTCCACTCTCAACCTGGAGCAACCACAGATCTGTTTTCCCTCCCTAGGGCTCTGTCTCTTGCAGACTGTCGCAAGTGGCCTTAGGACCCTAACACAAAATGTGAGCAAAACTGGCCTCAGTCATTAAACAAAGCAGCACCGAAAGACATTCAACTGAAAACACCCACAGAGAGCCTTGCTTTATCGGTGCTACCTTCTGGTGTAATAGCTACGATAAATTACTGCTGAGATCTAAGTTTACATCACACTCAACAAGGTACCTTGCTTTAGGGATCCCAAAGGAAAACAGCTGAAAGCTGGGAACAGTTTATCAAACGCTTGAGGTTGGGGCAGCAACGGTCATCTACTGGCAGTTCCCTGAAAAGAGGTAGCTGGTCGTCCCAGCTGGCCGTTTGCCCGTGAGAGAACTGGGAAGCTGTGCGTTCATCACAAGCCAAGGTGATGGCCGAACGCTAAGAAACACCCTGAAAGAAGGGAGCTCACGGGGACCCAAGTCACGTCACCTCGTCTACGTTTCAAGCATCCTAGTTCCCCGCGTGCTTTTTAGCCAGAACGAGCTGTGGGAAGGGAGGGGGAGGCCTGTGGGGTCCTGTGCTTTGTGTAGATGAGAGATACGGGGAAGTTTCTGAATCTTCGTTTCACGTAGGCTGCTGGCGACAGACTGATTTCCCGGGACAGGTGTGCCTTGGAGAGCTCTTGGCTGTGTCCCTGGCAAAACGTGCTCCACTTGAGCAACACGGTCAGGACTTTGGTTTCTTGCTGCTAACCAGCCTTCCTTCACTAGGCAGCATTTCCCGAGCCTTTTTCTTTCCTCTCCCCCTGCCTTGTCTGCCTGCTCTCCCTCTGGAAGTCTTCTCCCCTGGAAAGGATTCCCCTTGGCTGTGCTCTGGAGGGGACCATCTCTACACAGTGGGGTCACAAGCGCCCAGAAGTTGCTTTGTTTGAAAAGCAGAACCAAGTTTTTCCATGGGAGTGTACGGTGAGTGCTTCCCCTCACGCGCGCGGCTGCTACTTGCGTGAAAGGGACTGCTCAGGAGGCAGAGCCACCACTGCCAAGAAAGTCCCCCGAAGGTCTTGTTTCACTTTTTTTTGGGGGGGGGGGGGTAGTCGGCGAGTGGGAGCATTAACCTCATTCACTATTACCAATGTGCCTCTCTGATCCGAGGCACAAATTACAGGCTCTTAATCATTACTTGCTATTTGCTTCAGCATTTTAACCACTTTTCCTAAGCTCAACTCTTCAGATAAGTCCTTTTATGAAACAAACAGATAAGCAAATAAATAAATTTCCTCTCTCATCAATGGTATTAAAGCAAGATGGTATTAAACAAAGATGCCAAGATACAAAAACTTGAAATTCTATTTGCATTGCCACTGTGCCTGATTCTCTAAAAAAAGTATTAATAGTATTTGAATTTAACATTTGCTGTTTGTGGTTAGAAAATCATAATGAATTAGAGATTTACATTTTCCTGAGACAGCCACGAGATGGCACCCACGTTGAGCTTGGGAACTTGTAAGGCTGCTGTAAATCCCTGGAGCAAAAACTAAACTTAATTGGGGGAGGGGGGGGGGACGTGCAGAGAAGAGGAAGAGAAATAATCAGGGTCTTTTGCGGGATGGGGGATTTCAGGACAAAAGTCTCAGGGATCTTCTCAGTATTTGATGAGCTGCTTCTATTTTGATAGTTTGGAAGAATAATAAGAAAAGCAAAATAGTAAGAGGCAGAAGACTCACAAAAAGAAATAATATCACTGTAAGGGCATTCTGCATGCAGGGAGGTAAGAGGAAATAAACTGAATTCCAGCCTAATATTTAATAGTATTTCACATCAATGTATTCAAAATAAAATGTCCACGCTCACGTGGAGTTACTGCCTCATTTAGCCATGCGCAGGTGTGCAGGTAAAAGAAACACCACGTAGGTGGTAAGTGAAGTGAAAACTCTCAATGTCCTAAAAAAAAAAAAGGAGAGTTTTACTGATTAAGCACAAGCTTCCCAGAGCCTTTCCTAGTGGTCAAGGAGAAAAGTCTGCCACCTTCTAAAACTCCAAGGAGCTTCCATGATGCTAGCTACCGTACTCTCTCGATTGGTCTGAAATGAGCAATTTTTAACTTAAAAAAAACTATTAGGCAGTTGTAAGATTACAGGGATCTACTTAATTGTATGCCTTGGAATCACTGGAGGTTTTGTGACTGAATCTGAGGTGAGTCACACTTTGTTATCAGACGAGTTGAACCCAAATCTATGGAGATTGTTTAGAAGTTGCCTTAAACAAACAGAAAGGTCACCGAATGGCCGCCCTCTGCCTAGCACTTCCCATGCATTACCTGGTACTCAGTGACCCTATTCCATGCCGACAGCACAGGCGGAGAGAAAAGCAAGGGCTCTGGTGTCAGCACCTGCTCTGACCCTTCCCAGGTGTGGACAGTTGCTCCCCCTCACTTTCTAATCTGTCAACTATGACTAACACTGTCTGTCTCATTTGTAGATTGTGACGATTGAATGAGTTAAGGTTTCCAGGCAGAGCTCACATCTCTGTACCTGTAACAACTATTAGCTGTGTAGAGTAACCTGGAAGCAAGCGCTTTACTTTTAAAGGAAAATTTGTTTCCATGATGGTGCATTTTTGTTGTAACTTGGTCCTTGTTTCTCACGACGCCTTTTCCGGGGCCTTGTTTAGGCCTCATAGTACAGTGAAGTAGGTGGTGCAAAGTCAAGAAAACGGCGCCGCAGGGCGAGGCCTTGGCCACTGAACGCCCAGGCTCCGAGTCCTGGTCCAATGTCCAATGCTCTTTCCGCTAAGCTATTTCTAGAACCATGATCAAGGGTCACCTATGACGACTGTGTATAAAATAGGGCCACGGGTCAGAGGCAAGAGGACAACCCTGGGGAAAGAGGGAGACAGAGGATCTTTGTACGTTCAGTATGCATCATTTTAATATTGTGTCGTAGAAGGAGCACTGGCCTAGAGGTTTTGCTAACTGGCTTCCCAAAGGAATAGAAGTTATGGTTATCAATACTTTCTTTTCTTTTAGTGAAAAGTTTCATATGTACCTTACCTTACTCATTTTATGTGCTGAAACACGGAGTGAACATAAGGATTGAAAGGTGTTAGTGAGTGATGGTACCTTCCAGATTTTTTTCACCTAGCTGAAAGCTAGAAAACTCGAGAGTTTTAAGATATGCCCAAGTCCCACTCTGAGAGATTCGGGTTTATTTCATTTTTTAAAAGCTCCCCAGGTGAGTATAGTGTGCAGGAATGATGCAGAGCCAATTCCCTCATTCTACAGGTGCGGAAACCTGAGGACAATAGATGCTAAATTATTTGCCCAAACACATAATTAATTAATGGCAGAAACCAAGCTGGACCTAAGTGGTTTGACTCTCTTTGTCAAGAGCACAGCACCTGAAATATCCAAGCATATCATACAGGGCCTGAGGTTCCAAGACCATTCAAGGACAGTCTGTCCACCATGGGGTTGTTTACAAAGGCCAGTGTGCAGGGGAAGCACACAGGACACTGCAGTGTTGCAGGCTGGCAGCAGCCACGTTGTTATCCGAGGCCTAAAGGGAGGGCAGGGAGCAGCTATCAGTGCCGGGGAGGGAATAGTATAGACTGGGCTTGAGAGGGGCAGTGACCTTGGTCAAAGAACACAGGCAGCTAAAGGCAACCTTGTAGGGGGCAAGCAGGGGGAAACACTCTACCCTCACCTTTCTCTCCTCCATTCCCACCTTCTGCAGTGGCTCCCTATTGACTGAACCCAAGCAGAAGCCTGAGGTTACGGGCACTCTGTTGACGTAGCCCATACAGGAACCTCCTCAGACGCTGCGCCAGGCAGTCGGCTCCTGTCCAGGGCGAGGTGGGAGAGGGAGAAAGGCAGGTAAATAAGTCATCATCATCCGGTGCTATGATTGAGGTTGGTAAAAAGCGCTTTCAGAGGAACACCGGGGAACAGGGAGGGACTGCGGAATGAGAGTGGGGTTTCTGTTTGGGGTGGTGAAAATACTCTGCTGTACAACATGGTGAGTGTACTAAATGCCACAGGCCTTCACACTTTAAAAATGGTTAAAAGTGTCCCACACTCATGCAAGGTGTCAGTAAATGGGCAGGATATGGAAACTCTGTATTTTATGCATGACTTTTCTGTAAACCTACAAGTTCTCTAATTTTAAAATATGGTTAAAATGGTAACTTTAGTTATGTGTATTTTACTACAATAATCCTCCCCACTCCCCACCCCCGCCCCCAAAAAAGAAGTAACACATAAAGAGAGGGCATAGAACATGGAATGCTTCAGAAAGGAGACACTATATGAGCTAAGCTTTGCAGACTTCTCCAAAAGGAGAGAAGAAGAAGAAGGTGTAGCCAGAGCTAGCACTGGCCTAGGGAAATGGATGAAAATGTGAGGTCTGAAATTGAGAAGGGTGAGATGTGAGCGGTGGAGACAAGGTTGGGCAGGGCCTCTGGGCTGGCCTGCAGACTCAACAGGTCTTTGTCCCACAGGCAACATAGGGAGCTCCCATTTACTGGGTCTGGTGTTGACATGATCAGATGGAGGTTTCTCAGCTAATTTGGGTTGCAAGGCGTGGGGGTTTGGGAGGGGACGAGGGAGGTGCACCACCGCTGAGAGGCAGCAAGCCACCACAGAATCCAGGTGGGAGGTGGGGAGAGCCTGCACAAGAGCAGGGACGACAGGATTGGGTGGCGAAGAGCTCGTGGACGTAAGGGGCATTTTGGAACTAGAAAGACCCATTTGGGTATTGGGTGGAAGTGACACGTGAGGGTAAGGGAGGGCAGTTTCGGGCCTGGGTTCAGTGTGGATGTTGCACTAGTGAACCAACAAATGCGACGTGAGACAAATCCTGTAATCCAGAATATGGTGTCGATAAATAGCTTCTCCTACCATAAACATTTCATCCAAAAACAGAATTTTAAAAAAATTTCCCTGGTACCATGCAAAATTTTCTATAGGTGATTTTCATTTCCAAAGGATTCTTGCCTATCTAGCATCTCCAATTAGGGTAGGGAGCGTCCCTAAATGAAACCCCTCCTAGGCTGGGCTGTCAAATAGGATGAGAAGGATGGGCACACCGCACCTTGGCAAATGTCTTCCCTGACCCTGAGTGCACAGGTGCAGCCCCCAGAGACTCTGGGGGCAAAAAAAAAGAATAAAAGAAAAGAGGGAGACGGTAGTAGGGCCAGGATATGGCGAAGATCAAGGAGTGAAGGCACGCGCTCCCTGCTGTGGCTGGCTGGTCCTACTCCCATCCCCGAATTAAGAAACGACTTTTCGCCTCAGCCTCCGTTGTACCACCTCGGCACTCACCACCCTGGCAGTATTGGAATCGTCTCCATTGTGAGTCCACTAAAGCTCACTCAGGCCAATTGACCAGCCATGGCCAGCCAGCTGGCGAGGAGGCAGCTCCACGACTGGGTCCTTCTGTTGTTCTCGCCTGGTGCCAGGGAGCTGGATCTGGATTGGTCTATTGATCCACTTATTCATTCATTTCTTGATCAAATAGGCTACTTGGGCCAACGTGCAGTAGTTCCTCTCCATTATCTTGCTTGTCCAAAGCTACTTTCAAGGACAAGATGTAATCAAAACTAGAGTTAACCATTGCACGAAAGTGAAATTGGATTGTTAACACCTAAAACATAAACAGGAAAGACGAAGAGCAGTTCTATTCATTCCATCTAAATAGTTAAGCAGTAGTATGCCAGAAGGCCCAGCAGCTCCTCGGGATCAGCTATTGGCCGGCGGGCTGATGATCTGCGGAAGAGTTCAGCTCCATTAACCTGGTCATTGGATCATCATAAACTATTTGTTGATCAGGCCTAGCTCCCTGTTGACGTTAAGCTTGTTTCCCGTGATGAAGCCATTATTATTGTTATTGTTTAAATCAGAATATATCTGTCCTGAGAGGAAAAAGTATATAATCAGAAGAAATAAGTTGACTAACCCTAAGGTAATATTTTTCTCTTATTATCTAGATATTTTAAGAAAGAGAACCATTTTCTGAACTGAAGCATCATTAGAAAGTTGATTCAATTCTTTCCTTCATTGTGCATTCAAATCACAGATCCTATACCAGGCAGGAGGATAAAAGTGGTCCTCAGGCCTTGGAGGTAAAGACAAGGAGACACTAACAAACCAAGAGCTGAAGAGTTAGGGCTTCAGGAGGCACATCTACATGTAGTATGGTCTTGCTCTGTCCAAATAGCTTTTTGGGTTTCGGCTTTTTCCAGAATGGTGCTAAGGACTTTAAAGGTTCCTCCATACCCTGGTTATATGCCCTGCCCACGTCAAATGCATTCTTTCAGGTGTAAGAGATTAATCTAGTCAACTCGCTAGAGGTTAATGAAGCATAAACCCAACTCTAGTCTCTGTGGGCAAAGACACAGAGAAGAGGCCAGAATCTGGCAGAGGAGACAGCCTTTGCTCACTGTGCCCTTTCTGTTTCTCCCCAGGCTTAAATTCCATTTCCATTTCAGTTTCCTAGACTGCTTAAAGCAGACACCATGAGATGAAGTGGCTTAAACAATGGGAGTTTATTAGCTTACACTTTGAGGCCGTGAGTATGTCCAAATCAAGGCATCATGGAGGCGATGCTTTCTTCCTGAAGACCGGCTGCCGTCCTAGCTCCCCTGCCATGCGGCAAGGCACCTGGCGGTCTGCTGATCTCTCCCTTCTCCTCCAGATTTCCTTGCTTTCAGCTTCTTGCTTCCATGGCGCTCTCTGGATTCCACTTATAAAGGACTCCAGTAATAGGATCGAGTGCCATCCCAAGGACCTAGTGCTCTTGGTGCCCTACTGAGACAGCTGCAGGAAGGTGTTCAGCAGGCCAGGCCATGGGATGCGAGGCCACCGAGGGACCACAGTTCTGGGCAGGTGCTGGGGCAGAGCACCCTGGAGACCTCACACCTGCGTCACTGACTGTCGACGCAGCCACCGGAACCAGCAGAAGAGGCCCCTTCCTCCTGTCATGCCCCTCCAGCGTCTTCTAGTAAGAAAGCTTAACATCGTGCCCACTGTAAAAGAGGAGTGTTTAAAGGAATTGGGTCCGTTGGTGCAGAGCAGGTGCTACAAGGTGAATTAGAAGCTGAAGGGCAATAAGTTGGTAACTGGTCCACTGGACATGTCAGGAACGTGGAGGGACATCTTAGGTCAAACCCTGGGCATGACACAATCAAGCACCACCTTGCAGCGGCGTATTCTACCCACAGATCCGTTTCTCTACACTGAGTTTAGGATGCAGCAAACACAAGGCAGCAGTTTCTGGAGGCCTGAAGAATGGCTCTCAGTATAAGGGAAACCGGTATGTGGACAAAAAACACACCGGTGAAGAAGCACCACAAATGGAGAGACTGCAGCTTCCAGGTGTGTCGTGCCAAGGCCCTGACGGCTCTCGTGTTTAAAATGGCAGCGGACAGCAGTCGAGTCATGGAGAAAGGGGAAATCCCCGCTCCTACCCTCTTCCCATCCTCAAGCCCCTCATTTCACTTGCTGTGTGTCAGGCATCAAGCCAGGCACGGAAACTCAGCCATGAACAGACAAGAGTAGTCCCTCCCGCGAAATTTTGTGAGCAATATAATGGAGTGTGATGTGTGCTGCGATGGAAAGGCTCTAGGGAGGACACATAACTTGGTTCTTGGGATAAGTGGAGAATATTCCAGAGGAAGAACATATCCAGAGTCTAAAGATTTGGAGAAGTGAAGGGTTCACAATGAATCAAGCTGGGGTGGGAGCAGAACAGGGGCCAGAGGAAAATTACTCAAGAGCCTTGTAAACCAAGTTAAGGATTTTTGAGCCTATCCTGCAAGCATAGGGCAGGAAAGGGTTAACCTGAGGAGCAAGCTGGATGCTAATGGGTTAAAAGGAAATGAATAAGAGAAGACTGGGCTGGAGATAGGACCAATATTGCCATAACTTAGGTCGGTTGTGGAACTGCTATCGAGCACGGAGAAAAGGGTGAATTTGAGAGGTAGAATATGAGAACACAAGATTGACCGCCATGTTGAGGCGTAGGAGAGTTCTTGCTTGAATAACCAGATGGAGATGGTGCCATTCATTAAGATGAAACTGAGGAAGAGGGTCAGGTTTGGGAGGGGTAAGGAATAATCTCTTAACTCTAACATAGAGAATAAATTGATAGTCTCTTATATGTTTGATTTCCTTACTCAACAAATAGAAAGACTACAGTTTTTTTGTTTACCTGTTGAACTTCTCTAAGAACAAAACTTCTATAATAAATTCTAGGAAAATATACCTCATTAAAAAGCAATATCCAACCTGAGAGAATATTAAGAGCTGCATATATATATTAATAAACAGCACACACTTGGAGGGGCTACATTAACGAAGTCATTTTCCTCTCTTCCGGTACACCCAACCATTTCCTTTTTTTTAAAGGAGAAACATTTTGCTGAGCTGTATATGTACATACAGGAAAGTGCACAAATCATAGTGTACAGCACAGATTAACACAAAGCACACTTCCCCTGTGACCGCCACCCAGACCAAGGAGACCTGCAGAGGCAGCTCTGAAGCCCCCACACGTCCTTTTCCAGGCCCAACCCCCCACCTTCCTGAAGGCAGCCAAGAACTTGACTCTCATCATCCGAAAGGAGTGTCGCTGGTTGTTGAATTGCAAACCAGTGGAATCATACAATTAAGTATTCTTTCGTGCCTGCCTTCCTTTCCGCAATACCACATTTGTGAGAGTCCTCCATGTTACTGCTTGAGGAGGCAATTCAATCATTTGCAAAGTGGTTGTTCTAATTACACTCCCACCATGTGCATGAGTGTTTCCCTTGATCTTCCCAGTCAACCCTCGGCAAGGACAATCCGACCAGCTTCTTTTTCTTTCATTTTTCTAAAAGCCATTCTGATGCACATGTAGTAATCTTTTACTGAATTGTAAGTTACATTTCTTTGATGAATGATGAAATTGAAAGGCTTTTCATACGATAACCAAACATTTGGATATCCCCTTTGGTGGGTTTTCTTTTTCCTATTGATTTGTAGTTCTTCATCTATTTTGATATGGTTAGTGTTCAGCGAAATGTGTTGCAAATATATTTTCCTGCATTGTATTTTGCCTTTTCACACTTTTAATATGTTTTGCATTGAAAGATATTTGTAATTTTAATGAATTACACTTTATTAGTCTTTTTTTGTGTGTGTGGTCAGTGTTTTCTGTGTCGGGGTCAGGAATTTTTTTGCCTGTCCCAAATTTATGAAGATATTCTCCTATATTATCTTCTAGAAACTAATTGATTTTTGTATATGAAATGAGGTAAAGGTCAAATTTCATTTTTTTCCATTTAACTGTGCAATTGGCCCTTCAACATTTATATAAAGATCATCTATTGCACTACTTTTCAGTGCTACCTTTGTTGTAAAGTTTGGCTCTGTGTCTGGATTGTCTATTCTGTTCCATCGAACTATTTGTTGATCCTGGCATTATCACATTGTCTTAATTTCTGTAACAAATATAGGTCTTGATATCTGGTAGTGTAAATCTTCCAACTTTATTATTTTGTCAATTCGTGGCTCCACGTATTTACAAAAATTTTAGAATCAGCTTCTCAATTTACACACACACACTCTTTCACACAAACATACACACACACAAATCTGCTGAGATTTTAATTGCGATTGCATTAAATCTATAAATCTATTTGGGGATAATTGACATCTTTACAAATTGAGATTTCCAATCCATTAATATGGTATGTCCTGTCATTCAATTATGTTTTCTTTAAATTTTCTTTCACGTTTTTATTAGATTTATTGGTAGACTTTTAAAAAATATTTTTGCTGTAACTGTGTAATATTTTTCAATGTTCATCTTCTAATTAATGCTGATGTATATAAATACAATTAATTTTTTATGTTGACCTTGTATCCAGTAATCTTCCTAAATTCACTTATAAATCCGAATAGTTTATCTGTAGAACTTTTTGAAATTTCTTTATTCCCAATCATGCAATTTGTGAACAGTATAAATTTTATCACTTTCTTTTCAGTCCTTAGACTTTTTTTTTCTGAGAGTAATGCCTAGGATGTTCGCTATAGTAATGAATAGGATTTTTGGTAGTGAACATCTTGTCTTATTTTCAGTCTCAAGGAGAAAGCTTTCAATATTTTGCCATAAAGTATGGTGCTAGCCCTGTGTGTTTATACTTGTGATGTGTTATACATTTTATTGGGTTGAGGAAGTTTGTTTCAATTTCTAGTTAAGAATTTTCAAAATATCATAAATGAGTATTTACATTTATTAAATACATTTTTTCTATTTGACTTCTCAACAAGCCATATGTTCTTGAAATAAACCCAAATATGCCGCTTAAAATGCAGGCATAAGTTTATTGATTGTTAGGCTTTCTTCTTTTCTAAAATACTCATTAAGACTATATATTTCCCTCTAAATGTGGCATTGGCTGAATCCCATAAGTATTGATATGTTGTGTTTTAATCATCATTTAGTTGAAAACACCTTCTAATTTCCATTGTGATTTTGCCTTTGACACATGGTTTATATAGAAATGTATTGCTTCACTTCCAAACAGGTAGGGATTTTTCAAATTTTTATTTTCTGTTGCTTTGGACTTAATTGTACTGTTTACAGATAAAGTAGTTGTATGATTTCCATCTTTTAAACTTTTTTGAGACTTGCTTTGAGTCTTAGCTTACAGCCAATTTGAGTAAATGCTTCATGTGCCCTTGAAAAAGGAATGTGTAATCTTCAGTTATTGATTTTGGTGTTCTATATATAATAATCTGGTCAGATTTGTTTATCCCTCATAGCAAGTTTGCTGGTGAAACATTCAGGTTTTGTTCATTTGAAAATGTCTATATTTTGCCTTCATTTTGAAAGATATCTCCTCTGGATGTAGAACTCTATATTGACAGTTTTTTTTTTTTTTCTTCAGCATTGTGAAGAAGTAATTGTTTTCTGGCTTCCACTGTTTATGTCAAGAAGTCAACTACCAGGTGTTCTTTTGGAGGTAATATGTCTGTTTTTCCTCTGGCTGCTTTTATTTTTTATTTTTTTCACTTTTGTTTCAACCATTTTCCTATGATAGTTTAGATGTGAATTTTATAAAATTGTATCCTGCTGAGAGTTTGTAGTCCTTCTTAAACTGTGGCTTAATGTAGTTTTGTAAACATTTCTACCCATAAGTTCTTTTTGTATTACTTAAGCTTCATTCTTTCTTTTCCTTCTGGAACTCCAGTATGCTTAGAACTTTTCACCATGTCCTATATATCTCTTATGTTACTTTCTCTATTTTCATTCTTTTATCTCTCAGAGCTTCAATCTGGCTATTTTCAAATGATCTATGCTCCAGTTCTCTAAATCTCATTTCTCCTCTTAAGCCCTTCTATTTAGGTCTAATTTCATTTTATTGTTTTCAGTTCTAGAATTTCCATTTTAATCTGTTTTATAGTTTCCAGTTTTCTGATTTATTTCTCTAACTTGTCACTAAATTTATTGAACTTATCGATCACAGTTCTTTTAAAGTTCATATCTGATAACCCCAATATCTGGATTTAGAGTGAGCCTGTTTCAACTATCTGTATTTTTTTCTTGATTTTAGGTTCACTGTTTTCTTTTTGCATGCCTGGTTGTTTTTAATTGAATGCAAGACATTGTGTAAGAAAATTCATAGAGCTAATTTGAGGATATAGATGATGTCATTTTCCACCAGAGAGAATTTATCTTTGCTTCTGGCAGGTGCTTTGGGTAGCATGATATCACTTCATCCCTCGGGAATTAATTTGGTTCAGATCTAGGCTTTAAATCTTAAACTCAGATTTAGTACAGGTTCATGCTTTTTTCCAAAGGTGCATTTACTGGCTCCTCCTCCTTGGGTCTTCAACTCTGGTTTTTGTCCACCCAAACTTCTGAGACTTTCATGAGTTCTGCATAGCTTCTCAGCCTCCACTTTGGAGTGAGCAGATGTCTTGAGGGGAAAAAGCAAAGCTAAAAGTTAGTCTTACCTTTCTGGACTTCTCTTCTGCCTAGGATATTGCTTCTCTTGTTGCCTGAGTAGCTCCATATTGTTTTCAAACTTATTTTTGTTAAACCAGCTTGTCTAGTTTTCTAGAACTAGAGGTTCTAGTAAGAGGATTGTCTGTAAAAATTACCAAAAGTGGTATTTTCCAAAATCTTGCATTTTAGAATACTATTTTCAAAATTATATAGAAAGAAATATCTATTTCTTAAGGAAAAACGTACTTAATGTGTTCCATTAAAAAAAAAAGAGTTAACATTTTTCTGTCAAGAAAGTGAAGGTTTCATTGAATCTGAAGAAATATTACTATTTTCCTGAGAGTTGATGCTATTTACTAATGCTGGGATAAACATATAATTTGTGATCCAAATTGAGATAGTTTTGAGAGTGAACAGAACATTAAGTGTTCATGATACCAGGATGACAGTTGTCAAGCAGGACTGCCCTGGGAAGACTGAAATGTGTCCCTTGAAGAAAACACGAATGATAAACCAAACAAAACAAAACAAAAACACTAACGGTAATGTGCTTGAAGAGCTAGTCCTGTTAATGATTCACAAGCAATTATTAAGGAGAACTAACTGACTTCTCATTCTCTTTACATGGATTATATATTTTTAATGGAAAATATTTTGGAAAAAAACATTCTGCATTAAATTCAATACATTGCCATTGGAAGATTTCATACAATGATAAAGGAGAATTTTAAAGAAACTTAAATTAACTTTAGAGGTTGGGTGGGTAAGATAAGCAAAAACATGTTCGTTTCACAGAAATTAAAAATTTGTAAGTGGGCACTGCAAAGTCTTCTAAACTGGATATGATATTTTTGTCATGCAGAAAAGCTCTTAATACTTGAATTTATTTCCTTGATTACAATCTTCTGATTTCACAAATTTGCCTTTGGTGTCAGATTACTTAATAAAATTTAACTGTGACATTTCTTTTGAGGGAGAAAATCCAAGTTTTACCCAATTTGTTTTAAAAATAATATTTCCTAAACAGTGCTACCCGGAACGCTATATATTAATAAGCTCCATGAGAAATGGGTTCTATATGAAGAAATCAAATGAATATACAAACCACACATAATTTATTTGCTGCAAAGCTGTTATTTATACAACAGAGTCCTTTAGTAAATAGTGTTGGAATGTAAGATTTTAGAAATGGACTCATGCAAGTTCCTCGTGGTGCAAGACGGTGTTTCTCAAACTGTGGCCTTTGTACCAACCAAATCAAGGTCATCGGTGGGTTTTACAAAAAAAAGATTTGGGGCCTCCATTCCAGACTTAGTAACCCACCATCTTGGGAAAGCCTGGCTGGGAGCCTGTATTTTTAAACTGCTCTCAAGAAAAGCAAACTCGAGCCATAGTCAAGAAATCTGCAGAATTTCTTCTAGGCTATCATACTTAGCACTATGGTGTATTTCTTCTGTCTCACTTCATGTATTCATTTGGTGTCCTATTTATTTCTGCCGCAGGAGAGTTCCTGCTGATTTGACCTGTTGGACTTTCTGTTCTATTTTTCTGGGTTTTCCTCTAGACCTTGAGACAACCTGTTTCCAGTCAAGCTCAAATCTTCAGGTTTTGGCAACCAGGCTTCTGGTCACCCCAGCTCTACCTGCCTGGCTAGTTTCTACAGCTGGGCCATGAAACTACACAGAGAGGTTATTCCAATACTATGTGTTGCAAACTAAGAAGGTACAATCCATGGGCCATTTAGTTTAGGAGCAAATCTCATTTAACCCTAAGATTATCTGTGCATTACAGAGGTGACATAATAAGTGCTCATAATGACCATGCTGGGTCATCAAGAAAGATGCAACTGGGTCCATCATACTGCATTTATAAGGCAGAAAATGAATTTTTAAAAATCTAGAAATATTTTCATCAACAATTTTAAAAATATGTAACAAGTTTCAGTTACCTGGGGAAAAAAACACTCACCCAGAATATCATCATGTCATAATGATCCTTGATAAATGAAGAAAAACCAGACAGCCGTTTGAAGAAAAAAGATGTTGCAGTGAACTGTTTTTACACCAGATGGCAGAGTTGGTTTTCCTTTGGCTTTTTTTTTTTTTTTTTAAAACAGACTCTTTCCAAAATAACCCCCTGCCCATTTTACTTACAACATCTTACCAAGGGGCCCACATTCGGTCGGCATACTTTGCATAATAGCTTTTCAAGAAAGGACAGCAACAGACTAAAATCACCTTACCTTAAGCCTTTTCCTGGTGACTTAGAATACCAGGGAATCTAAAATATGTGATTGGCTAGTTCTTACCTGTTTTGTCAAAGGAATGAGCAGGTTTAAATGACACCTGTGGTTACTTTCAAATTAACACAATTTCTCCTATGGTTTTAAAAAATAATTTATAAACAATTATGTAGTCTATTGGCCTATCATTCCAATAATTCATAAAACTTCAACTATACCATTCTTCAACTGCCTTTTTTCAAATAAACGTCTACTACTCCTAACGGTTTGGGCATCCTTTGTGTGTTATCTTGTCTTCATTTTATTTTCTTCCCTTTTAAACGTGAAAAGCAAAAATTAAACTACTGAGACAGAAATACCTTTACAACAAGTAGTAAAATAAATATTAAGTATGCCCACAATAATAAAACAGACCTTTCTAGTTTTAGCAGCAAATTAGTATTCAGAAGATACAAATATCTATATATGTTATACTACCGTACAATTGCAGAATTAAGCCCTACATTTCAAAAGTGTAATTGTCACTGAAATTTTGGACTATGAAATGTCTTATTTCATATGTCACATGTTGTCACCTATAGTATCTGTGAACTTGTCTTAGCACTATTCTCAGAGGATAAGCTGCTTGGAACATAGAGATAATCTCCCTGAAGTGCCCGGCTGTGTGTTATGACATAGATTCCAACAGTGCTTGTGGCATGAATGGACACATGAACAGATGGGTAAGAGAACTGGGGCCATGGGTTTGTTGCATTACAGATTCGTGAAATATTTTTTTCCTCAACCCAAACATGTTGCTCACTAAGCTTTCTGCACTCTCATCTCTTCTTCTATGATTCCTACGCCCCACTCTTTCAATCCTTTACCCTATTCCTTCTGCCATTTGCCAGCTGACTAACAGAATACCTCTGTCTACTACACAAATTGGAAAACAGGGAAGGAAGCTGCCTGCACTCATTAGCCAAATAAGTGTATATCAAATTTGCTCATGTTCAATCTAGATCACCAAGTTCTCTCAGCGGACAAGGAACGATTTCACTGGTATGAACACCAGCACAAAGTCCATGGTGGTAGGTGACGCAGAGGGGCTATTAAACAATTGACTGTTTGGTTT